>JAAVTI010000872.1:0-142233 GCA_011947335.1 Phytophthora constricta
TTTCGGCACGGCTATGGACGAATATATCGTCGAAGTACGTTTGCGTAAACGCACGCAGGGGTCTAAGCAATTGCGTGACCAAGCGATTAAACGTCGCTGGGGCATTAGACAGCCCCTGTGGCATGACTAGCCATTCCCAGAGCATTCCGCTCGGTAGAGGCCATTGCCTCGTGACACAATACTTTGTGCCGGGCACGAGGTCAATCTCGTGCCGGGCCTCGGTCTGGGGAGTTGGGACGGTGGGAACTTGACACCACATCGCCAAACTCCTTCAGTAGGGAATAGACAGGATCCTTGGGATCCTTGAGGATCTCCGATCCGGTGTGCGCTGCGCGCCGCTTGCGGATCTCTTCCAGGACGGCCTCGTCCATGACCGAGGAAGAGTTTAACTCTTCAGGAGTGGGCTCAGGACGTATGAGCACCATCTCCGAGATCGCACCGACCTTCAACTCAGCTAGGAAGCTGTCATAAGACAGCTCCTCGAGGTTCAGTAGCTCTGAAACCTCAGGCAAGGGCTCTGCATGGACGCCTCTTGTCCTAACACGAAGACCGCTCACCGCGTCGAGGATGTAACACCCTTCGACCGGTTGAGTAGGGAGAGCCTGGGCTATTGGCTCTTGGTCACCGAAGGCGACCGTCGGCTGGTGTTCTATCAGCCCTTTCGCAGCTTGGCGCTGCTTCGCGGACGTGGTGGTTACCCACGTCTGATGGTGCCATCGCGACACCACTCTTGGGAGCGAAGCAGCTTGACGCTGCTTTTGAAGCGGACGTGGTACTTCCTGGTTACCCACGTCTGATGGTGCCATCGCGACACCACTTTTGGGAGTTCTCATGTCTCCGTGCGGCACTGTGTTATTTCGCACCAGCGCTTCCATGGCGGCTTCCGCATCAGTTTCGGTCTGAGAGACCTGTGTGGAACTATGTTACCCACCTTGGCAGAGCCGTCGCGGCCCTGCGGCAGCTTTAGCTGCGTGCGGAACTTTGTTACCCGCGTGTGGTCCTTTGTTACCCACATGGCACGTGCGCGACGGCACTGCCTCTGTCGGAGACCAATCGTCTCGACGACATTTACTACAAGGAGTTACCGGCATGATATACTCCCGTATGACTCTTCTTGAGTCTTGACCTGATGGTCCTGTGCGTCACGCACTGGGCGGAAGCCCTGTCCATCGACCTAGCCTGTAGCGGCCCACGAGTCTCACTCGCGATGGACGAGGTCTGTTGACCTGTTGCAGAGCCCACTGCAACTGCTCCCGGGCGTCGTTCACTGTTTCGACAGCCCCCATAAATTCTTCGGGCGCTCCTGCGCCGCGGTAGCCCTCACGGGTGCCGCGTCTCCGAGCAGAGGTGGGAACATGACTCACCAAAGCTCTGTCGGAGATATGGGGCTTACTAGCCCCTATGGCTTTTCCTCGCCAATCGATCCAGGGCTCGTGCTTCTCAAGCCACGGCATGCCCAGGATCAAGTCGTACTTGTCCATGTTGAGGACAATGAACGGCTCATCGCTGTCAAAGTCATCGAACTTGACGCTAAGATCCATACGGACCTTCGGTACTCTTACTACTGTACCATCGGCCAGTCTCACTGAGACCAGCCCGTTTCCTTCGCTCTCTTGAGGGCGTCGGTGAACTTGTTGCCATTCCGCGCAACCGTTTGCCTTCGGGCAAAGTTCTTCGACGCCCCAGAGTCGATCAACACTCTAAGGGGTGATCATATCCCCGTACACTTGCGTGTACCACTAGCAGCCCACCGCTGCTTTTCTCCGCATGGAGAGAGCACAGTCTCTCCGGGGCTAAGTCGTCCTGGTACGCTACCCGCGTACCTCTCAGGGCGACCTAGTTCTTCCCAGCAGGGCGCCCCGCCCCTACTGGTGTCCGGCGTTCCCCTGTCCCTGGATCGCGGCTTCTGCCAGCGACCTCTCGGACCTTGGGGTGACCCTGGGGTCTCGTGAAGGGTTTCCTTCCACGTCCCACCGAGGGACAGGCACGTTGCATGTGCCCGAACCGGCCACAGCCAAAGCAGCGAATATCGCTCTGCTCGGCCGTGCTCAGGTCCATTGGCACCGGGGCCGTGTCCGCAGGTGCCTGCTCGGCAGAGCCAGAGATACAAGCCTGCTTATGGCTGTACTCTTGGAGGGCGATTTGGATCGCCTGCTCCAGGGTGGCCGACTGGGAGGAACAGTTGAGTCCGCGCCGGGCCTACCCTTAGGCCTTCCATGAAGATGGTCACCTTGATCTCTTCCGAAAGGGTATTTCCCACCATAGATGCCGCTAACACGCGCATCTCTTGCACATATTCGTGCAGCTCACGCTTCCCTTGCTTACAGGCGAGGAAACGTGATCGTTGGCGGTACTCTACGTTCGCCGGGAGGAACGCTGCTCGCAGCTGTTCCACCAAGTTGGACCAGGATGTAAAGCATCCGGGGATGTTATCTCCTGGTGAGCGCCCATGTCTTGGCGCGCCCACCCAACTTGACATTCCGAAGGCCACCTGGAGTGGCTCTTCAGAGATGAGACCCGCCTGCATGGCGATCTCCACTTCTCGAACCCAGAAGGGGAGGTTTTCACCGTCCTTCCTCATAGAGGTTTACGTTCAGCCGCAACGGCTTGGGCTGCACCGCCTTAGGTGCTGCCGCGGCCGCTGCATGCTGCCTCGAACGTGAGCAATCAGCCCACGTTCATACTCGTCAAACGCGTTGATGCGCTTGACTTGCTCGGCCGGCGTAGACGTCGCCAGGCCTAGGAGAGCATCTATCCCAAAGATGCCTCCCATTTTTCTCACAGACTCCCACTGGGAGTCGCTTAAGTGAATGAATTCACTTCGGTCCATCTTGGTCCAGGTTCTTGGGACCACAGAGGATTCAGGTAGTCCAATCTACCCGCGTAGGTGCAGGGTTGACTACAAGTGCTACCAGGTGTGACGGGTCACACAGCACGTTGCACAGAGGAAGTGCTAGGAGTATACAAACTCCAAGTGAACAGCAGTTCACGGGGTTCCTGGCCTTAAGGGAACCGGTGACTTTTGAGTAGGTAGATATAAGACTGAATAGATTTATAGCTAAGGCAAGTTTGGCCTGTAATACAAACTTCCTATGAACTATACTGAAACTAAAGAAATATGCATTTCCGTGCCCCCAGCCCTTAATGAATGGCTGTCAGGGCAAGTGGTACCATGTACCACTGACAGGTGGCTCCTCGAGCCACCGCAAGTCACTGTCTCGGGACAGTGACATGTACCGGGGTACTGTTTACTGTGTACCCCGTTACAAGGAGAGAAGGAAAAACAACCCTTGGAGGAAACCACCGCCAGTACCCCTAACCCTACGTTGCCCCCTTGCTTGTTGCTCTGGCTCCGGCCCTGCAGGAGGAGACGAGTTGCAGCGGCGCAGCTAACACGACGAATAAGCCACCCTTTAGAACACGAGAGTAGTTTTGAATTCCTGAACTATCGAGCGACACTACCGAATTCGTCGAAAAGCTGGCCCCCGTGGTACATCTCCAAGGGGGCCAGCTTATCGATGAAAGCTTCAGCATTCTTCTTGAACACCATTGGTGGATAAGCTTCAAATTATCGACATGATTGGGTATAAGTTCGGTGGGGGCCAGCTCTTTAAGGAAGTCCCTTAAAATCTGGCCCATCACTTTATACTGCAAAACCGATTGAGAGGGCCAGCTTATCAACGAAATTTGGGGGGCCAGCTTATCGACGAATACGGTAGTTGCATTGATGAACTGAAGTTGCCGGAATGAGCTGTTTCTTCGGTTCCCACCTCATTAGCCCCCTTTTTGCCTCCTCTTACAGGCACCGCCTGTTAAACAAACAGCCGATATTTGTGTCCACAAGGACCGTCTGTCCACTTTGCCCAAAATCTGGGTATGGGTACAGTCCAAACCCATTCCGTCCGCCTCTTTTCCACTCCTGTTATTCTCCATGTGGTGGTTCGGCCCGTGCGCTGGCTGCTCGTGCGTGTCGGTCGCAGCTCCGTCAAGCGACTGGGTGGATCTACGCACGCTCTCGTCGCGCTCTCCCGTGGCGCAACCTCCGGCCCCAGGCCTCTACGCGGCGCGTCACCGCCTCACGAACGACCTGGTGGCGCTCAAAGTGCTGGACCGGAGGCTGCTGCGCCAGCGTCCGACGCGGCGGCGACTACGCCAAGAAGTTCGCGTCCTGCAGCTGGCGCACGGCCACCCCATTTACTGCAGCTGCACGGCGTGTCGACCACCGGAACGCGCGTCGAACTCGCTTTTGAATTGGCTCGAGGCGGCCAAGTACTTCAGAAAGTGCGGTCCGAGCGGGACGTGAGCCGCGTCGTCGCCCAGGTGGCCAACGGCCTGCAGTTCTTGCATGCAAGCGGCGTGGTGCATGGCGAAGTGCGGCCGGAGCACGTGCTGCTGAGCGAGGACGAATTAGACGCGCGAGTGCTGCTGGCGGCGTTCGGCCGGGCAGCGCCGTGGAAAAGTCTCACGCTGCGCTGCCGCCCCAGGGCCAACGGGTTCCTGTGGGACGATGTGCATCAAATCCGCTTCTTGCCGCCATTCGTGCTGAAGAGAAGGAGCGACCTCAAGTGGAAGGACGGAGGAGTGGTGACCAACTGGAGAGGAGCACAGCAGATTGACGTCTGGGCGCTTGGAGTCACGCTCTATTTGATGCTGTGCGGGCGTTTCCCGTTTAGTGATGGGGACGTGGGGGACAAGCCAGATAATGTGAAAGACATTGAGCGTCGCGTGCTGAACGACCGGCTGACGTTTCCAGAACAGGGTGCGCTGTTGAGTCGAGCGGCGAGGGACCTGCTGCGGAGGATGTTGGAGAAGGATGCTGACGCGGCTATGAGCATCGAAGAGGTGGCAGCGCACCCGTGGCTTAATGGAGCCGTGGCACCCCGGTCAGCTGGAGTGCCGATATGCAGGAGCAGCACCAAGCTTTCGCTGCTAGATATGCTGAAGAAGTGGCTGCTGCGTCACATCGACCCCCTTCATCAGCGAGCTCACTTTCCAAGTCGTCAACCAAGAATGAAGGCCAAAGTGCAGGGGATTCTGGACTTGAGACTGCAGCAGGCACAACAGTGAGCCAAGTTGGTGCTGCAGTGCTGAAACGAGACACCCTGGAGGAAGAAGCAGAAGAAGAGGAGGCCCGGCCGTCGTTCATGTCAACGCACGGCACAGAGTTGCTTCTAGACGAGGAAGCGCAGCAGGAACGTCCAAGCGCAGAATGTTTCATGCGCCTTGCCAGTCTCGAAATGGGAGGCAACAACATGATATGAACAGCGATGACGACGATGTCGTAGCAGACCCTGGGACGAATCCTTCCCGAGACGGTGCGTCCGCTAGTGGTTTGACTGGGGATAGTAGTGTTGGCAATGCTGGTAAGAATACCATGACGCGCCAGACATCGCTGGACAAGATGTGGCAAGTCCTGCTGCGCCAGCGTCGTTTCTTCTCTTCCAAGTCGTTGAGCAGCGGTTCCAGCAACGACAGATCTTGATTCTGTCATTTCAAATGGTATGATAGCGAAGCAATGCTGAGAGACGAGGGCATGCGAACTACTGCCGATGTGAATTTTAGAAAATTACCGGTTTGCTTGGTGGCCATTTTTTCTGTTGGGAAGTCGAACGCGGTGTGATTATCTGCTGTATCGCTCTGGTGGTTAGCTTTTCCTGCTCCTTGGGCGAGCCAAGTCGTCGACGACGAGACCTCATCAACAACTACTCCTTCGGTCCAAGAGATCGCGCAAGCGCGTCTAGATTGGTGACTGCGGCTGTCGAGAGGTAAGCGAGTCGGTTCATGCGAGGTTGGAGCACTGCCAGAGAGGCTTCGGTGTTGGTGTGCACTCTGGATGGTGTAGTCGTCACGCCTTCCTCGTCCTGGTTCTCGTTGGTCTTGTTTTTCGCGACTGTAGCAGCAACAGCAGACTTGATGCTGTGCTTATGTTCCGTGGGTCTTTCTGCTTCTGCATCCTGTTGCTGAACGTCTTCTTCTTCTTCTCCAGCAATGTCCGTGTGGCGCGAGGACGCATGTTGTGCGCTCTGCCGGAGCACCTCGTTGTAGTAGAAGTAGATAGAGGCCATATCACCGGGCCAACGCGAGAACTAAAATAAGAAGACAGTACGCAAGAACAAGAAAGGCATCTTTTTTAGACGCTATCCAACTTGCAGCACGAGACATGCATAGGCCTACTCCAAACAATCTCAACTAGTAGAACTGCGATGGCGTTGCTGTCGAGCCAGCACTGGCAGCGGAGAGTCGACGTGGAGGTTCCAGCGCTCGTTGGCGCATGGAAACCACGCAGTCGTTAATTTTGGCAAGTGCCTGCTTCTCTGTGCTGTCGTTTTCTGACCGCAGCTCTTCCACATGCTGGATATGTGCCGGTAGGTCCATCTCGAGTGCGTGACGCAGGTCATCCACAATGAAATTACCCTCGCCGCCCACAGCACTCAATACATTGAAGAAGTAGCCCAAATCGGCGGCCAGCTGCTGCGCACCCATTTCTGACAACATCGAAATGGAGCACACCATGCGCAAGAATGCTGCAAGTGTGCCACTCGCTACTGCAGCAGTCCAAAGGTCAACAAACTCTGTTGCTGTTGGTGCCGGCTCTGTTGACTTGGCTTCTGAGCCGAAAATCCGCTGGCAAGATGCGAGTTCTGGTGGTGCTAGATGAAGGATTTGACCCAGTCGAGTCCACTCAGTCTGCACGCAGACTTCCTGTGCCCCACGCGAGGCGACGAAGGCGTTTTCAAGGCTGTTGCTCTCTGCAAAAGGCTCAGGCTGTGGTAGGAGTGACAACAGGAGGTCTGCCACCATTGTAATATAATCTTGGGGCAACATGCTGAACGTTGGCAAATCTCCTAATGCCGCGTCTGGAATTTTGCGCCAATTCTATAGGACAACAACCAGCATTAGAGATTCATATGTATCATAATTTTTACAAATTGCAACTTCATTCCGTTGACGTACCTCGTTCGTAGGCATTGTCTCCAAAACACGAGCGATCGGCAGGAAAACTGTGTCATACGTGAGGAGTTGAACTTCTTTTGTCCAGGTGCGAACGGCACGCTGCGCTTCATCCAGCAGCTACACCATTCCGCAGCAAATGAATGGTAAGTAGCATGATTATAATATCCCTCACAGGTTGCTGCTTTAAAACACGTACCGATGCAGTAGGATAGCGAGATGTAGTCGCATCATGTCCTGCTGAGCCCGCTGAATGATCCAGTAACTCCTGGAACTGCGACTGTCTAGTGAGGTCTTCATCGTGAAGCCAGAATTTGGCTACGGCTGTAACAAGTTTCGTCGGGTCAACGAGGTCTGCCAACGCAATACCTGCACCATCATGGCTTTTCTTGCGGCGGGGACGCGGTGAGGTCGAACCAGCCGTCTCACCAAGGAATTGGATCAGTTGCTCGCGCATGCGCACTCGGACGCGGCTGTCGAGGGAGCAGAGCTCGCTCTCCAAAGTACCGCAAGCTTTGAGAAGCGTGAGAGATGGATGGAATTGGCTCCAATCTGGAGAAGCAACCATCACCCCACTCGCGGCGTTTTTCACCCGCGAATCAGGCTCTGCTTTAGAGTATTTGCGAATGCTTGGCATGGTCGAGCCCAGAGCAAGCGTGAATTGCTGCACAGCCGTGCCAATGGCCTCCACTGCTTCCGGGAACGCAGCTCCTCCCGTGACTCGTAGCACTGGTGCAGGCTTTCGTCCATTAGCGCCCACGCTGCTTCTGAAGCCTCCTCTAGGTGCTGAGAGAACTCATCAAGTGGTGCGGCATCACCTTCGCCTTGACCTTCAAATTCATCATCAATCTCATCGCTTCCCTCCTCCTGGCTTTTCTTCGCGTTGAATGAAGGCACGAGACGCAGCAATGCGTCTGTCAGTGCGTCGCTTGTAAAACGCGCATATTCTGTAAAGTACAACCGATACGGCTCAAACACAACGCGCAGCATGTTTTCGGCGCTTGCAGCATAATCATCGCTCCCCGCCAAGCCTTCACCACGATCATTCTCCAGCGACCGAAAGAGCTGCACCAACTGGGCAGCAAATCCCCGAGTGGCCTGGAAGCAGCGCATCAGCCTATCTAGATGGAAATCCGAGCCTGAAGGCACGAGGCGGTCTCGAAAAGACTTCGTAAGCGGCTCCAGTGTGTTGTGAAGCAACGCGAGCAGCACCCCCACCACCATCTCCGAGCCGAACAGTTCTTTGGCATTGCGGCTCTCACGCTGCAGCATGCGCAGCACATCTCCGTAAAAGCTGTCGAGCCACGACGCAAAGGTGTCTCCCTTGGCGTCCTCCTTCTCGCCCTCTGCCTCCTCACTGTACGCGTACCAGACCCTGTGCACGTGAGCTGGCCGCGACCGACAGAACTCTTCCCTCACGAGTTCCGCTCTGTCCACACTCGCCAGCACATCCAGACACCACCGCAACGGGGCCACGTCTCCGAGCTCCTCCCCGCGCATCCTGGAGGCGAGTCGGGGCTGCACCGCCGCCTCGACCTGCGCGCAGAGCCGCTGCATGGTCTGCGTGCGGTCCCAGTCGCCGGGCAGGTCCCTGAGCACGTCCAGACTGTTCTGCATCTCGCGCACCCTCTCGGGCAGCGCCTCGGCCTCCTTCTCGCTCTTCTCCTTCTCGTTCCTGCTCCTGCTCTTCACGTCGCTCCGCAGCACTTGAACCAGCAGCGCCGGGTCCTCCACGATACCGAAGCAGGCTCGCACGTTGCGCCCCCACCTGGCCGCCTCCACGAGCGCCTGCGAGCAGCTCTGCAGCCGCCGCTTGGCCTCGTGCAGCGTCACCAGGTGGCGCAGGTCCTGGCCCGGGGCCGCCGCCGACTCGGAGCCGGAGCTGGAGCTGGAGCTGGAGGCGCAGGCCTCGTGGGCGGCGTCCAGTCGCTTCGCCAATGGGCTCGCGCTCTGCTGCAGACTCGACAGACGCGACTGCAGCAACGGAGACGAGAGCGAAACGTGCTGCAGCGACGCGTGGAGCGTCTGCGCCAACGACTGCGAGCGAAGCGCCAGCTGCGGCACGAGCGGAGACAGCGCGGCGCCGTCGGGCGAGCGGGCGAGCGCCTCCTCCACCCACGCGAAGGCGTCGAACGAGGCGGACGACGAGGCCGCGGACTCGAGCAGCGTGGCGTCGGCCATTTGACGGCAGATTGGGACGAGAGTGACTGGGACTTTGTATGGAGTCGAAAAGCGGTGCAGAGACCAAGCGACGTGGAAGCATCAAGTGGAGTATCCAAAACCTTTGCCTTCCTTGCACGCCGATAATGCCTGCATCCCTTCGGTGACACTAACATCGGCAGCAACTTCGTGCTGAGACGGAGTGAGGTGGCCACTTGCTCATGTCATACCACGACTTCGTCCTGTGCTGTTGATCACGTACTTTATTGCTGTAAAATAGGGATCCAAGCATCTGCAAAGGGTATCTGCTTCAAGGTGAACCCCTCTATCTGGGACGTCCGCAACGGGATGAAGACGGCGAATCGTATTGAGAGAGACGCCTAAAGAAACCTCGAGTCGTGGAAACGTCGGAGTGGTGGAATGAACTGCAAGTGGAATCGTGAAGATGACACGTCGTACTGCTTTAAGGAGCGTAGTTTCGAAAGTAGTAGGAAATTAGTACTATATCGTTATACCAGTGATATAGTACTATAGCATCATGCGTCGACAGCGATCATCGACGGCTATAGCATAAATTTGTATGGATAAGTACAAGTTTAGTAAATCTAGAGTATAGTAGCAATCAAATTATGACTATTCAGCACAGTCCTGGGCAACGATGCAGGGTGCCCAGAGCTCTCGTATTTCACTTTTTTGCCCCCGTCCCCAATATGCTTGTCGTTCGAGACGGTGGAGTTAGTGTTTTCTCGACAAATCTTTAAGCGTTTTACACCATGCAAAAGTTTGAGGAATAACAACCTGTCCGTACAACAGATCCGCTGAAATCCAGACGAAACTCTACGTGCATTTTGTGTGGGGGACTGAATTACCTTGGATGTTCAAGCATGATTACTTCTCGCTCAGCGGGACATGGTTAAGATGTCGGTCGATAAGTGCTTCGTTGTGCGAGTCGATTAAATCCCTCAAAACGACAATGTGTATGTGTTTTGGCGCCATCGTATGCCATCGACGCGACTGAGCCGCTGTTGGCAGTCCTGTCCACGTAGGCACCTATTACGGCGTCGTCTTGTCATGGTGCGTTTTCTACTGGCGAGATTCGTGGCGCACCATCAAACGATTCGTCCGGGGCGGGTTTATGCTGAGCAGATAGTGGCACGCAGTGTCAAACATGCTGAAGCCGTGCAACCCAGATCGTTATCCTGGTGCTTGGGGTCTCATGAGGCCAAATGCACCGCAGCGCCCAGTAATCTATTGCACGTCGTGATGATGCGACAATCTACGTAGCTCTGAATTTCGGTAGTGCGTTGGCTTTTTGCCCAGATGTTGTGTCAAATCCTCGTGCTTCAAGCTGCGACTGGCGCGTGCCATGGACGACTTCTGCAGTGCACGGAAGCCTGGCGTGTGTCAGGGATAACTTCTGCAGCGCTCGAAGGCCGCGACGGCCATTGTATCTCATTCTGCAATTTGCTTTCTCCGTGCCAGCCCTTCGAGCATCATGCGAACCGCAGCCGTGCTCGCCTCGCTGGGACTTTGCTTTGCCCACCGCTCTACTGCAGACCTCGGAAACTCCACCATCGTCAACACCACCTACGGCCAGCTCCAAGGTATCGAAGACTCCAACGTCGCTGGTGTCACCACGTTCAAGGGCATCCCGTTTGCTGCCTCCACCGCTGGTGAAGCTCGCTGGACGGCCCCGCAGGCTCCTGCACCATGGGACGGCATCAAGGTGGCTGACACGTTCGGCATGGTGTGCCCGCAGTCTGGCGTAAGCAGTGACACCATGAGCGAGGACTGCCTCAACCTGAACGTGTGGACACCTGCCGACTCGCACTTCCAGTGTACGTGTGGATTTATGGTGGTCGCTTCACTGGTGGCGCTGGATCCCTTCCGTTGTACGACGGGGCAGGCTTAGCGGCTAAGGGGGTCGTCGTCGTCACACTGAACTACCGAATGGGTGCGCTGGGCTTCCTTGCCACCACCGAGCTCCAGAGCGAGTCATCGAACAACTCCACGGGCAACTACGGACTGCTGGATCAGATTGAAGCGCTGAAATGGGTGCAGGAAAACATCGCTGCCTTTGGAGGTGACCCGACCAAGGTGACGATCGGCGGGCAATCGGCAGGTTCCTCGTCCGTTTACCATTTGGTTGACTCTCCCTTGACAGTTGGGCTGTTCCGAGGTGCGATCGCCGAGAGCGGAATTCGATACCCACATGACCCATTGATATGGGCACTCGCCACGTCCTACCGCACGCTGCAGCACGCACTGGATGGAGGTATCACTTACATGGCCGATCACAACGTGTCAACGGCGGCCGAGCTCCGTGATCTTAGCCTCGACTCCATCATGGACGGCAGCGATGACAACGACTACTACGGTACCACCACAGACGCCGACATTGGCAGTGTTCCTCCGCTCTTCCGTCCTGCGCTGGATGGCTACGTGATGACCCAGACGTACATGGAAGCCCTCCTGAATGGACCCGCCAACGACGTCCCCATTATCACGGGCAACAACAAGGACGAAAGCGGGGCTGCAACCACCACGAATGTGACCGTCGCCGAGTATGTTGCCACTGCCACGGAGAAATACGGAGACCTGGTGGATGAGTACTTGGCCCTGTATCCTGCGAGCACCGACGACGAGGCCAACAACATGACGAACAATGCCGCGCGTGACATCTCGCGCGTTGGTAGCTGGCTGTTTGGGAACTACTGGGCCGAGACGGCATCCAGTCCGTTCTACACGTACTATTGGAGTCACGCTCCCCTGGACAGACTGCTGGTGCGTACCACATGTCCGAGATCAACTACTGCTTCGACAACCTGTACGACACAGATTCGCCGTGGGAGGCGGATGACTACGCGATTGCGGACGTGATGTCGTCGTACTGGGCGAACTTCATCAAGAACGGCAACCCGAACGGAGAGAACGTGACGTACTGGCCGGCATCGGTGGCGAGCAGTAATACAACATGCACCTGGACGTGACGCAGGAGGTCATGGAGATCGCCGACGCAGAGAAGACCGACTTCATCCAGAGGTACTTCGCTGCGCAGACGCCGTTCTAAGAGGATCAGACAATTTTGTGCCTGTGGTGCTGTAGAATCGGCTACCGGTCTCCCAAAATAATCACCATGTTGCGTTTCGCACTTTCTTGTCTTGCTTTTAACGTTGACTTCGCTGGACTTGCTTGATATCGGTATCTTGCTCCTTGTCACTTTGATGTTGATTCTTCTCGTTGGGCCTTGGGATGGTGGCGGCAAATTCAAAATCTTGGTAGACGACCAACAGTAACTAATTTCAAATCGATGGTGTATTACCCTCGCTTGCGTCGAGTATCACTTTCTCTCCAAAATGTGTATTCGATTCATTTCAGCAACTTCACCCTCCCTCCGACGAAGTTACGCAAGTTACGCCGTTTTTGCCTTGCGCTTCGGCATCGGCACGAGCAAACTGGTCTGCGCCTTGTACTCCTGATAGGCCTTGGTGTCTCCCCATCGCTCGTCGCCCTGCTTCTCCAGCAGTGGGATACCCGACACACGCAGCAGCAGAAGCGTCACGAACGACGGGCTCACTGCAGCCCAACACTTGAGCGCCACACTGGGCATCGTGTGCACGACCAGGCCGAAGACGCCGAGCCACATCATGATCTCGCCGCAGTAGTTTGGGTGGCGGCTGTAGTGCCAGAGCCCGCTCTGGATGAACTGGCCTTTCTTGCTCTTGTCGCGTCGGAACTGCGTCTTCTGGTAGTCGGCCGTGACTTCCATCGCGTAGCCGACAACCCAGAGACCGAGGCCCGCGACGTCCAGAGGCCGCAGCCGCGGGTCGTGCGCCCCTGGGTGAGCGTCAGCAGCACCGGCAGCACGGTGAGCAGCACCCAGAGGCCCTGGATGCTCCAGACCGAGAGGAACCGCAGCGGGTTCGCGCGGATGTCGGCGAAGCGCTTGTCCTGGCCGCACTCGCGGATGCGGCCGTAGAGGAAGGAGCCGAGGCGGCCGCACCAGAGCCACACGAGGGCGACCAGCAGCGAGCCCCGCCAGGAGACGGCGCCGCCGTTGCGGTAGAGGGCCAAGAGCGAGACCAGCGCGTAGGTCACGGCGCCCGTGAGGTCGAAGAAGCGCTCGTCCTGATGGGGGACGGCGTAGAGCGCGGAGAGCCACTGGACGGCCAGGCAGAGCAGCGCGTAGAGCTGCAGGCCCGTGTAGTGGCCCACCAGGGCAGCCAGCGACAGGCTGATGAGCGAGCCGCCGATGTCGCGCACGAAGTCCACGACAGTCATGATAGGTGGGGCCTGTGGGTCGAGGAGTGGCAGTTGGTGGTCTCCGATTCTTGGTTGGGCAGTTGACTTAACTTCACTATGCGAGTTGAAGTTGGATACTGGAGGAAAGATACTGGAGACGTGGTTGGCAGGTGATTTTAATCACAACTTTAATGCATTAAAGTAGTACCGTAAATTTTGTGGAGAGTGATTATAATACAACTTTAATGCATTAGTGGGTGTCAAGTTTCGTTTTAGGTCGAAAATTGGGGTTCTTTGCTGACAGCCGATTGGATAAAAATGAACCTAAAAAATGGCCGCCAACTCCAAGAAACTCTTTGGAGGTGAGAGAGCATTTTAGGTCCATTTATTATAATGGCTGGAAAGCATTCTTGTAGCAGGACGTCCACCAACTCCAGCAGCAGGCCCCACCGGGTCCAGCAGCAAAGCAACCACAGCAACAAGATGCCAACCAACCCCAGCGGCAACAGGCCCTCCGGTCCAGCAAAAGCACCACGATCAACCTGGTAGCAGGAAGACGCGCAGTATTGTCGAGCAGCAGTACAACGCTGCGCGCGCGCGAGCTAGAAGTAGCCTAGGTTGGGGCGCTCACAGGGCGAGAAGGCGTTTGCACCGTAGGCGAGGGGTGCTCGTAGTGGAAACTGTAAAGTAGGCATGCAGGATCAGCGGCACTTACAGAGCTGTCAGTTCTACCAGGTAGATGCAAAGTTATGGCGTACCAGGGTTCGAGAACACCGGTCGCGCGCCCGAAACTCGAATGCAACCTCCGAAAAAGGTCTCAAGGGTTGAGCTTTTCAGGTGGACCTGATTGGTTGTTATCGAGTAACTCGAAAACGAGCTAAAACAAGATTTGACACCCACTATTAAAGTAGTATTAATACCGTAAACTTTATGGAGAGTGATTATTGTGACCGACTACAGCAGAAAGGGCATTTGGTCTAACCCAAACCCCAGCAGACCGGTTACGCACGTATACACATGCGGTATACGCATTCAGCTCACCACCACTCATTTTGAAAACGCCGCTGAACATCAAACTCGTTGCTGGACATCAAGCAACACTCCAAGCTTTGAAGACCTTGGCGATTTTCACGAAGGATTTGATATCCGAACAAGAGGCTGATATCCGGACAAAAACTATCTGGTACAGATGAACCCCTCGTTAGTAATCCCCAGACTTGGAATACACCCTCAAATGGAATAAAATGTTGGTTCCCGAAGGCCAACTAGGCACGCGTGGTATACAAAGCTAAGTAATTATTACTAAATCCCCTCAGACGGAATGTGGAGTAAAAATCGACATATATTCCATCAGAAGGGTGTTTAACTATGGCTAAAGTCAAAGTCGTACAGGTCAATCTATGAAGTCTAGCATTGACACCTGCACCTTTCGTCCTTGTTTGTTTCCCAATTCCTCTCGAAATAATCGCTGCATTGCACGAAGTCCGCTCACCGATCTGTCTGACACTCCTATAGTATCGACACGATTATAAAGTTTCCCTATCCATCTGAGATAATCCTTGATTTCGGCGGCAGTCGGCTCCTCTTCTTCTTTGTCAGAAGCATTCCTGCATGCATCGTCTTCAGCAATATCATTGTCGGCACTCTCCTGCTCCTCGATCCCTCAAAAGTCCTCGTCAGTCGGCTCGTCCACGATTTCATTCTCGTCCTCTGGATTAAGCAGCTCATCAACTGACATCAGATTGTTGGCGTGAAGTCGCGACAGCATGGTCGAAAGCTCCTCTGTAATAGCGTATTTCTCTTCAGGTTCATCAAACTCGCAGTTAGAATAGTCTGGGAGGCCTAAAGTAGCCCAACACCTCAAAAATATCGGCAGCATGCTGCATTTGACGC
Source organism: Phytophthora constricta (assembly GCA_011947335.1). Classification (NCBI taxonomy): domain Eukaryota; phylum Oomycota; class Peronosporomycetes; order Peronosporales; family Peronosporaceae; genus Phytophthora; species Phytophthora constricta. Next base: position 15,247 of record JAAVTI010000872.1, read on the forward strand.
CGTCGGTATCGCCTTTTAAATGCTGCGATGATTCCTGCATCTAACGGCTGTCTTTTGCTGGTGGTTGGGAGAAATACCACCTCAATATTCATCAAAGCGGCCTCCTCATACCCCCTGGACAGTAGCGTTGTCAAGAAGTAGGAGGCATTTACGATGCTGCATTCTAAACATCGTGTCCATTTCCTTGAGCCATTTCGAATACACGTCTCGTGTCATCTAGGTTACGCAGCTTTTGAGCATTGGCGAGCGACATTCGAGATGTTTTCGTTGGCGATGGCATTGCTAACGAGCGAAAGTTTGCAAATGAGCTCTGTAAGCTCTGAGCACAATTAGTTGGCTGCTTGGTGCTCTGCAGGATGAATGTCTGAAGGCACCTTCGTGTACCCCTAAAACGGCACACCCCGAGATTGGAATACCCCTAAATTGGAATAATGTTGCCGTTCCCGACGCTATGACAATTGAGGGATTCATCTGTATGTACGTGGGTAGAGTTGGTCCTGATCGGGGGTGCAGTCGGTGGCAAGTCGGGCACAATTAGCCACAAATGGCTCGTCTCGTGGTCCTCCAGTCGGTCACAATATTGTGCATTTCGGCCAAGTTTGACGATTATGGGCTATTGGTCCAATCGCTCAATACAAACTCTAGTCATTTGGCAATCGCCGGTTTATCATAGAAAGTGCATGATCCAGCTGGAAGACCCAGGCCACATCGTACTTAAAGAATATCTATGCCTTTGTATGCTTTGGGCGATTGCCTGGCGATTCAACCAATCGCCCAATGCAATTTCGAGTAGAACCTACAATATGTTTTTGTGTCATACCTTTTCTCGTTCGTTGATTGGCCAATTCGAAGTGTCCGTCGCAAGCCAACGTCCGGAAGCACATAAAGTTTACGGTATAAGAATCATAAATCTCCTTCTGCTTTTCAACTTCAACTGGTTTAGTAAGTCAAGTCAACAAATGCCCAACCAAGAATCGGATCGGAAACTGAGACCACCAACTAAAACAGCGTCACGACGCCGGGTGCTCGCGTTAACAGGAAGAAACCAGCTTCCTGGTTGATGCTGCAACTGATGTGATAACGCAAGCGACGTGGAATCGTCGTTCGTGGCGCTCCTGCTGCTGCGTGTGTCGGGCATCTGGAGGAGCAGGGCGATGAGTGCTGGATACACCAAGGCCTATCAGGAGTACAAGGCCCAGACCAGTTCGCTCGTGCCGATGCCGAAGCGCAAGGCAAAAACGGCGTAACTTGCGTAACTTCGTCGGAGGAAGGGTGAAGTTGCTGAAAAGGATCGATACCGATATCAAGCAAGTCCAGCGAAGTCAACGTTAAAAGCTAGACAAGAAAGTGCGAAACGCAACATGGTGATTGTTTTGGGAGACCAGTAGCCGATTCTACAGCACCACAGGCACAAAATTGTCTGATCCTCTTAGAACGGCGTCTGCGCAGCGAAGTACCTCTGGATGAAGTCGGTCTTCTCTGCGTCGGCGATCTCCATGACCTCCTGCGTCACGTCCAGGTGCATGGTTGTATTACTGCTCGCCACCGATGCCGGCCAGTACGTCACGTTCTCTCCGTTCGGGTTGCCGTTCTTGATGAAGTTCGTCCAGTACGACGACATCACGTCCGCAATCGCGTAGTCATCCGCCTCCCACGGCGAATCCGTGTCGTACAGGTTGTCGAAGCAGTAGTTGATCTCGGACATGTGGTACGCACCCGCAGTCTGTCCAGGTGGAGCGTGACTCAATAGTACGTGTAGAACGGACTGGACGCCGTCTCGGCCCAGTAGTTCCCAAACAGCCAGCTACCAACGCGCGAGATATCGCGCGGCATTGTTCGTCATGTTGTTGGCCTCGTCGTCGGTGCTCGCAGGATACAGGGCCAAGTACTCATCCACCAGGTCTCCGTATTTCTCCGTGGCAGTGGCAACATACTCGGCGACGGTCACATTCGTGGTGGTTGCAGCCCCGCTTTCGTCCTTGTTGTTGCCCGTGATAATGGGGACGTCGTTGGCGGGTCCATTCAGGAGGGCTTCCATGTACGTCTGGGTCATCACGTAGCCATCCAGCGCAGGACGGAAGAGCGGAGGAACACTGCCAATGTCGGCGTCTGTGGTGGTACCGTAGTAGTCGTTGTCATCGCTGCCGTCCATGATGGAGTCGAGGCTAAGATCACGAAGCTCAGCCGCCGTTGATACGTTGTGATCGGCCATGTAAGTGATACCTCCATCCAGTGCGTGCTGCAGCGTGCGGTAGGACGTGGCGAGTGCCCATATCAATGGGTCATGTGGGTATCGAATTCCGCTCTCGGCGATCGCACCTCGGAACAGCCCAACTGTCAAGGGAGAGTCAACCAAATGGTAAACGGACGAGGAACCTGCCGATTGCCCGCCGATCGTCACCTTGGTCGGGTCACCTCCAAAGGCAGCGATGTTTTCCTGCACCCATTTCAGCGCTTCAATCTGATCCAGCAGTCCGTAGTTGCCCGTGGAGTTGTTCGATGACTCGCTCTGGAGCTCGGTGGTGGCAAGGAAGCCCAGCGCACCCATTCGGTAGTTCAGTGTGACGACGACGACCCCCTTAGCCGCTAAGCCTGCCCCGTCGTACAACGGAAGGGATCCAGCGCCACCAGTGAAGCGACCACCATAAATCCACACGTACACTGGAAGTGCGAGTCGGCAGGTGTCCACACGTTCAGGTTGAGGCAGTCCTCGCTCATGGTGTCACTGCTTACGCCAGACTGCGGGCACACCATGCCGAACGTGTCAGCCACCTTGATGCCGTCCCATGGTGCAGGAGCCTGCGGGGCCGTCCAGCGAGCTTCACCAGCGGTGGAGGCAGCAAACGGGATGCCCTTGAACGTGGTGACACCAGCGACGTTGGAGTCTTCGATACCTTGGAGCTGGCCGTAGGTGGTGTTGACGATGGTGGAGTTTCCGAGGTCTGCAGTAGAGCGGTGGGCAAAGCAAAGCCCCAGCGAGGCGAGCACGGCTGCGGTTCGCATGATGCTCGAAGGGCTGGCACGGAGAAAGCAAATTGCAGAATGAGATACAATGGCCGTCGCGGCCTTCGAGCGCTGCAGAAGTTATCCCTGACACACGCCAGGCTTCCGTGCACTGCAGAAGTCGTCCATGGCACGCGCCAGTCGCAGCTTGAAGCACGAGGATTTGACACAACATCTGGGCAAAAAGCCAACGCACTACCGAAATTCAGAGCTACGTAGATTGTCGCATCATCACGACGTGCAATAGATTACTGGGCGCTGCGGTGCATTTGGCCTCATGAGACCCCAAGCACCAGGATAACGATCTGGGTTGCACGGCTTCAGCATGTTTGACACTGCGTGCCACTATCTGCTCAGCATAAACCCGCCCCGGACGAATCGTTTGATGGTGCGCCACGAATCTCGCCAGTAGAAAACGCACCATGACAAGACAGCGACGCCGTAATAGGTGCCTACGTGGACAGGACTGCCAACAGCGGCTCAGTCGCGTCGATGGCATACGATGGCGCCAAAAACATATACACATTGTCGTTTTGAGGGGATTTAATCGACTCGCACAACGAAGCACTTATCGACCGACATCTTAACCATGTCCCGCTGAGCGAGAAGTAATCATGCTTGAACATCCAAGGTAATTCAGTCCCCCACACAAAATGCACGTAGAGTTTCGTCTGGATTTCAGCGGATCTGTTGTACGGACAGGTTGTTATTCCTCAAACTTTTGCATGGTGTAAAACGCTTAAGAGTCGATTTGTCGAGAAAACACTAACTCCACCGTCTCGAACGACAAGCATATTGGGGATGGGAGGCGAAAAAGTGAAATACGAGAGCTCCTACAGTTCAGGTGCACAAACCCTGGTCCCATGCCTCATCGTTGCCCAGGAGCCACACTCGCAGTGAATGCTTCTGCGTCGTCCAGTGTGAGGCCGTCAAATACATGTAGTTCAGTGACAGTCTCCAACGTCGGAGCTTTTGTACTTTATGCTCCTTCTTCAGATGCTGTTGACGTGTGCAGTGCTGTCCAAGATTCTGCTAAAAGGTGTTGCGACCAGGATTGGCAGTACAGGTAACACGAATTTGGTACAGTGTTGACCAAGCATCCAACGAGCCCGCAGTTTTGGGAGCTCACATAATCAGAAAAGCCGACTCGGGTGCAGAATCAGGAGCCCGTCTGAAGCGATTTCGGGTCTCCCTTCGATTAAGTACGAGAGCAAGGAGCCGATCTCGGCGGCTCCTTGCTGAGGCTCCCTTCTGGCTCGTTCGGATCTGAATTGGCGCCAAATGGCTCCTTCATTTACCTTTATAACTGGTGATCATCCTGCACTACTGAAGCTCCTTCTCCCTCTATGTGGCCTCCAACACAATAAGGAGAGTCGATCTACCAAAGGAATCAATCTAATCGCGTACCAAAGCTATCCCACCACTCGGATTTTGCGATCTCCGGTCTCTGGGTCTAGTATATACCGCATTTTATCAGCAGGACGCTGCACAACTGCGTGACATCGGGACGATAGAGATAATAAAGTTCAAGCTGGGTTTTGCTCGGCAGCCTGGTTTCGAGCGTCACCTTGAACAGCCGCCAAAGCAGCTTTATGCCTCGCTGCCAAACGCATTTTTTCAGAATCGCTGAAACCTCGATATATCCTCCATAACACCATGACAACGAGTCTCCATCGATGACGTAGCAGCCGTAGCGGCTGCCCAAACTTGAGCTCTGGTGGAAACCATTGAGCTTTATCCTTAATCTGATGGAGCCGGGCTGTTTAACACGAGACTTAACATGTGGCTCGTTCAGTCTTATCTATTTAACCGACGAGTCAGGGAGCCCGGCTCCTTCACATTCCTGGCTCTGTCACGAGACACAGAGCCTGGCTCCATCCCCGGCTCCAAGGATGCTTGGTGTTGACTTAGTCTATTCGACTACTGTACTGTGCTGAATAGTCATAATTATGATTGCTACTATACTCTAGATTTACTATACTGGTACTTATCCATACAAATTTATGCTATAGCCGTCGATGATCGCTGTCGACGCATGATGCTATAGTACTATATCACTGGTATCCCGATATAGTACTAATTTCTTACTAGTTTCGAAACTACGCTCCTTAAAACAGACGTGTCATCTTCACGATTCCACTTGCAGTTCATTCCACCACTCCGACGTTTCCACGACTCGAGGTTTCTTTAGGCGTCTCTCTCAATACGATTCGCCGTCTTCATCCCGTTGCGGACGTCCCAGATAGAGGGGTTCACCTTGAAGCAGATACCCTTTGCAGATGCTTGGATCCCTATTTTACAGCAATAAAGTACGTGATCAACAGCACAGGACGAAGTCGTAGTATGACATGAGCAAATGGCCACCTCACTCCGTCTCAGCACGAAGTTGCTGCCGATGTTACTGCCACCAAAGGGATGCAGGCATTATTGGCGTGCAAGGAAGGCAAAGGTTTTAGATACTCCATTTGATGCTGCTTTTCGACTCCATACAAAGTCAAATGGCCGACGCCACGCTGCTCGAGTCCGCGGCCTCGTCGTCCGCCTCGTTCGACGCCTTCGTGTGGGTGGAGGAGGCGCTCGCCCGCTCGCCCGAGAGCGCCGCGCTGTCTCCGCTCGTGCCGCAGCTGGCGCTTCGCTCGTGCCGCAGCTGGCGCTTCGCTCGCAGTCGTTGGCGCAGACGCTCCACGCGGAAGCCAAGACTTGGCTTCACGATGAAGACCTCACTAGGCAGTCGCAGTTCCACCAGTTTGAAATGGGGTTACTGGATCATTCAGCGGGCTCAGCAGGACATGATGCGACTACATCTCGCTACCCTACTGCATCGGTACGTATTTAACAGCAGCCTGTGAGGTATATTATAATCATGCTACTTACCATTTATTTGATGTCTTAGCCAACTTGGCCATGGATACCAAGACCAGTATCCAGATGAAAGGCGGAAACAACAGTGTCGGCTGTTGTGGGCAAGAAGATGACCAGCAGCACTCTTCTCAAGGATGTGGTGAGATGGAACCGGGTGCAAAGAGGGATGGTTAAGTTCGAGTTCGAATTCAATGTTGCGACCGCTTCAGGACGGGCGAAGGCGGAGCTTTTGGCAAGTACACTGCTTCAGAATTTCCCGAAGCTAATCACTCACAGGGAATTTCCCGAGAGATACGCTTTACTGCTTCACCGGCCGACCACCCGGTGACGGTCACGATATGGGGCACGGATCCTGCGGAGGTAGTAGTTACAGCAAGCTGTGGCGATTCATTGGCAGGCAAGTAAGTGGACAGTCATGTGGACCTCCGTGCCTACTTAACGAATAAGCTGTCTCCAGACGTCGTGGTGCATCAGGTACACCCACATCCGCAACTGAGTCGACTGGTGTGCCTATGGGCGGGGCGTCGCCGGTGGACTAGAACACGGAGAGAGTACAAGGAGCGGGTGGCCAACGCAGCACGTAGTAGAGGCCACACTAAATTGTCTGAAAGGGTTCACAATGGAGCAGACATGGGGTGTCAGCTTCTAAGGGGATAGCGGACTTAGAATGGAGACGCATTCGCAGAGTGATTGGATTGAATCCATGGGGAGAGCAACAGCTACTCCGTCTGAAACATCGAGCATTCTCGCTGTACGATGTAGTCCATAACAAAATGGGATGCCCGCATGAACAGTGTGTGCATTTGCACGACATTGATATTTACCACGTGATGTGGGAGTGCCCAGCTGCCAGAATTTTGAGGCAAGCCATGCTGCAACCGTGGAGGCGACTGGGTCTCCGAGATACTGAGTGCGAGCGGGCGGTGTTCAACTTGGAACTTCCTTCAATACCATCGGGAGTATCTGTTGGAAATCAAGGATATGGCGTCAGGATCCCGGAGATGGGCCGACCAGCTAGCGGTATCAGGATGGCGAAAGGTAAGCGCTGCACGGTGTCTAAATCTCACTCTCGCTTCTACTGCAAACTACACACATCGAAAAGGTTTGAGCCCAATGCCTCTCGAGCCCGATCGCGCAAGGATCGGCTCGACCGACGAAGAAGTCGAGAGCAAGCCAGTCGCCCGCGCAAGGGGCGACGGCAAACCGGGCAGACGCTGAGGCGCCGATCACGGCGGTAGACGACACGTCGGAGATGCTGAGGCTGCTCCGTGGCGTCGTTGGGCGCCTGAACAAGCTGGAGGAGTCGCAGGCCAAGCTCGAGAAGCACCTGAAGCCCAAGAAGGACCCCGAGCCTGTTTCGGACTCGAGCCTGTTCGAGTCGGCTCTGGGGCGTGGCTCCAGGATGCACATCAACGCGCTCGGCGCCCCGGCGCGCGCTCAGACGCCGCGGAGGCCGGTAGCTCCCCGCAACATTTCGGGCTCCGCCGTGCAGAGGTTGGAGCCCATGATCCCGGCATCTCGGAGCTGCAGAGGCTGTACGAAGCAGAGCTCGCCCGTCAAGCTGTGCAAGGAGCGCAGTAGCCACCTGCGGTACCAGCGCAAGCAGCACCTGCACAGAACCAGCAGCAACACGACGCGCCGTATCGCTACCCGGACGCTCGCCAGAAGAAACTGGCGATCCATCCGTTCGACGGCAAGGAGCTGTACGTCGGCCTGGGCTCCGGTTTCCTGGACTGGGGTCGAAGGTTCGACCGCCAGGTGCAGCTCGGGCAGTCCGCGTGCGGGTTCCCGTGGAGCGAAGACGTGAAGGTAGACCTCCTCGGCCACTGCCTTTCCAGTACGGCCGAGAGGTACTACAACAAGCAGTTGACGCGTGGTGGGGACAGTGCGCCTCACTCCAGTACGTCATGGAAAAGATGCTCGACGCGTTCAAGACGAACATCACGCCGGCCCAAGCCATGAAGCTCTTCACGGCGCCCAAGGACGCCAAGAGGTCGTGGCCGGAGCACTACATGTACCTCGTGGCCATCTCCGAGGCCACGGGGAACAGCGACTACATGGTGCTAGCGAACATTGTGCAGTACGCCTCGTCCGACTTGCGCACAGTCCTGATGGCCAAGGTCGACCAGACCCGCACCGACTTCCTGGCGCACGCCGAGGAGCTCGCACACTTCGCGCAATCCTGGGAGGCGGAGACGGCGCAGAAGAAGTCGCTCGGACGCGAGACCGTGAACTCGGTGCGAGAGCGTGGCAACCAGCGCCAGGAGTCGCGGAGTTGCCACGAGTGCGGCCGTGTGGGCCACCTGCGCGCAGCGTGCCCTGATCTCAAGAAGGGTGGGCACCTCACGCTGACCGCCGGCGAGAAGCCGCCGAAGTTGATGGCTACTGGATCCTGGATAGTGGATCCAGCCGCCGCCTCGTGAACGACGAATCGTTCCTCGGGGACGTGGAGGAGTACGTCGACGAATGCGTGCAGCCCAATGGCGAGCCACTGAACATCACCAAGAGGGGCAAGGTGATGATGCACGTCACGGCGATCGGCGCGGAACAGACCGTGGAACTCACTAACGTATACTACGCTAAAGACGTGGTGCACAACATCATATCTTACGGGCAGCTCGTCAACCGAGGTTTCGAGCTGACTCAACGTGACGGGCGACGCGTCGTGGCCGCCGCGAAGGGCGGGCGCGTGGCGTTCGACGTCGAGATGCGACGGACCGTGCTGGTCGTGGCCGTCGCTGTGAAGCCGAAGCACGAGTCGCTGTCGGACGTGATCATGGCCGCGTTGAGCCAGGAGACCACGGAGTCTGCGGAGGTGTCAGGCGACGTGCAGCAAGGAACGCTGCTGGACTTCCACAAGCGCCTGGCGCACCTGAACTACGACGCGGTGGAGTTGCTGGCTAAAGACCCGAGCTCTGGCATACACCTCACGGACCACAAGCGCGTGAACTGCCTGACATGCGCGGAAGGCAAGCAGACGAAGAATCGACGGTCCAAGAAGGACACCGGCACCCATTCACCCATCGACAGGGTGGGTGGCGTGATCTGCTCGGCCTAAAAGGGCCGATGACCCCCAAGGACCGCCTCGGCAACCGCTACATGATCAACTTCATCGACTTCAAGTCGAAATACTGCCGCGTATTCTTTGCACGCACCAAGGACGCCGCGGCCAAGATGTTCGAGCATTTTCTCGTCTTCTTTGAGAAGGAGTTCGACTGCAAGGTCCACGTTCTGCGCACCGACTCCGGTGGGGAGTACGAGAACGTGGACCTCTTCTACAAGCGCACGGGCGTGACCCGGCAGCGCAGCGAGGCTCGCAACCAGTCAAGCAATGGCAAGGCTGAACGCATGCACCGCACCATCATGGACATGGCGCGGTGCATGATCTTCGCATGCGGCTTACCGCTGAAGTTCTGGGGCGGCGCGGTTCAGTACGCGGTCGACATCCTGAACCGCACCCCCACCAAGGCGAATGTGGGCCGCGCGTCGCCGCTGAAGGTGCTGACGGGCAAGACGCCCCCGCTCGGCGAGATCGAGGTCTTTGGCTCGCCCTGCACTGTCTACCTCGCCCGCGCAAGAAGAACTTCGCGCAGACGGGCATGATCGTGGGCGTGGGTGAGGAGACGAAAGGCTACAGAGTCTACTTTCCGAAGGACCGCGTGGTGGTGACCACGCAGCACATCCGCAACATCGAGACGCTCGACAAGGAGCAGAACCTCCAAGTCCAGCGCCTATATCTGCGCAGCGACGAACGCTGGACGCCGACGTGGCGTCTGGCGCCAAGGAAGGGCAGTCGGCGGCCGCGGCCACGACCACCTCGAGCAAGAAGAAGCGTAAGCAACCCAAGCAGAAGAAGTCGTGGTCGCGCGAGCGCACGTGACGCGCTCCGTCTCGAACGAGTCGAACGAGTCCGAGCACGCGGAGGAGCTGGCCCGTGACGTTGTCAACAACGTCGTTGAATACGACCCGAGGACTTACCAGCAAGCCATGCGCAGCAAGTGTGGAATAGCGCTCTCGCAAAGTTTGCAAGTGCGGGCCTCACACAAGCCCGTCGCGGTCTATACGTTGACCGCACGGGTTTTCCCGGTCTTGAGTAGCGTATCTCTGGGTGGAATGGTTGTCAAGCTTGACTCCTGAAGCGTTCCGACGCAGCACGGATTATGCCTCGGTCTGCGTCCTCTTCTTCTCTGACGTCCCACTCGCGTGTGCGGTGACGTCCCTCTCCTTGTCCTAGGTCGTGGCGGCGTTATCGGGGCCGGCGCGTCCTAGGTTGTGCGTGGCGTTATCGGGCCGACGCGGTTCTTCGTCTGCAGGTCGCGTTATCGGGGCGGCCTGAGACGGTATAGCTTAACGTGTCCCTCCTATTAGGCACGGATGTTTGGGGTTGAGTACCGGACCAGTCCTGCGGAGCGGAGTCGCGTTATCGGGGTGGGCGGCGCAGGGCTGTCTTGAGCACGAGGCAAGACTGGCTTGTGTGCAACGAAGTAAATTCCGGACTGAGCTTATCCTCTCCCTATCCTATCCAAGCTATTCTCCCTTGGCTACCTCCTTGAAGCTCTGTGAGCCTTCCATATTCTCCCCTACCCCTACTGTCGTGCGTCTTATCTTGGCTGGCGTGGTTGACTGGCTGGATCTTCAAGCCGGATCCTCCAGACCGGGGTGGACGAGGTTTTCTCCCAGACCGGGGTACGTGGACGAGACATCCTCCAGACCGGGGTGCGTAGACGAGACATCCTCCAGACCGGGGTGCGTAGACGAGACATTCTTCTCCCAAATCAGGTCCTGTCGTCCCGTTGCTGACCATCATTCTGCAGAGGTTCCTCCGTTCCCTTCTCCCGGTCTGGTCACGGTCCATCCATCCGATGGGTCGACCATATGCACCAGTTCATTCTTCCATTGAAGGCCGCTCCTCCACACAAGCACAAGGAGAAGTGGCTTGCTGCCATGGCCAATGAGCTGCACGCGTTGGAGGAGAACGACGCCTGGAGGATCATCCGCAAGCCCGGCGGCACCCACGCGCTCCACACCAAGTGGGTGTACAAGACGAAGATGGACGCGGAGGGCGCCATCGAGCGGCTGAAGGCACGTCTGGTTGCGCGTGGCGATGAGCAGGAGTTTGGCGTCGACTACAGCGTGACGTTCTCCGCCGTCATTGAAATGAGCAGCGTTAAGCTCATTCTCGCACTCGCCAGGAAACGGCGCGTGTCCGCCAAGCCCGGCGACGTCCCGAACGCGTACATCAAGGCGGAGAAAGAGGTTGGATTGAACACCTACTTACGGATCCCGCTCGGGATGGTGATTCGGGCCAGCATCCTGCAGCAGCTGGGCGTGTCCGACGCCAGCGAGCTCGTGCTGGAGCTGAAGGAGGCCCTGTACGGCCTCAAGCAGGCAGGCCGACTCTGGAACCAGCTCCTGCACCAGACGTTGGTCGAGCTCAGCTTTCACGCAATGCCTAACCGACATGTGCGTCTACTACAGACGCCGTGGCGGAGTACTGGTGATGTTTGGCGTGTACGTCGACGATCTCCTTGTCACGGGAACGCAGCAGGAGGCCGTTGACGCGTTCTTCGGCAAGCTCCGCGTGCTCGACATCAAGGACCTGGGCGTGGCGAGCAAATTCCTGGGCATGCGGGTGGTGTACGACGACAACTCTGGCTACGACCTGGACCAGGAGCTCGCAATCGAGGAAATGCTCCGCGAGCACGGCATGGAGTCCGTACACGGCGTGCGTACGCCGATTGGCACGGAGTCGAACGAGATCGACGAGTCAGCCGACGTTCTGCTCCCTCTCTACGGCGGCAGCGGCGACATCACCGTCCGCAAGTTTCAGTCCCTCGTGGGGAGCCTCATGTGGGTGGCGAGCTGCACGCGCTCCGACATCGCGTACGCGGTGCACAGGGCGTCGCGCCGCACCCATGGCCCCACGATGTCGGAATGGAAGCTCGGCAAGCGGATCGCGAGGTACCTGGCCGGCACGAAGAGCCTCAAGCTAAAAATGTACGGCAAGGCGACATTGGAGGAGCCGCTGAACGTCGTCGCGTACAGCGACGCAGACTTCGCCGCCGACAAGACGGATCGGAAGTCCGTCACGGGCGGCCTGCTCACGGTCGATGGGATGCCCGTGTCGTGGACGTGTCGGAAGCAAACCGGCATTACTCTCTCCACGATGGAGGCCGAGTACACGGCAGCCTCCGTCATGGCCACGGAGTTGCTCGGCGTCCACGAGCTGCTCGGTGAGCTGGGCGTCGAGCACGCTAGCCCACTGTCACTGCGTGTGGACAATCAGGCGGCCCTACAGCAGATTGACGGCGAGGGCTCGTCGTGCAAAGCGAAGCACATCGACGTGCGTATCAAGTTCGTTGGCGCCCTGTCCAAGCGAGGCATCCTCAAGGCGGAGTACCTCGACAGCGACAAGATGCCGGCGGACGTGCTGACTAAGGCTGTGGAAGCGCCGAGACTCGCGGACCTGCGGGTCATCGTCGGTCTACACTGAGCGAGGACAAGGAGACCTACGCTATCGGCCAGGAGGAGTGTTGGAAATCAAGGATCTGGCGTCAGGATCCCGGAGATGGGCCGACCAGCTAGCGGTCTCAGGATGGCGAAAGGTAAGAGATAGGGAAAGATAAGCGCTGCACGGTGTCTAAATCTCACTCTCGCTTCTACTGCAAACTACACACATCGAACAGTATGGGCGTTGCAGGCCGAACTGACAGACTCACCGAACAAAGATATGGACGGCGCGGAAGAGGACATTACCTGTATGACTGAAAGCTGCTGGCGTATCGGGGTGGCGATCTATTTGAACGCAGTATGGCGTTGGAGGATAAATCACAACGATGACCTCAACAATGTCACGCAAGGACATCAAGTGGCATTGCTGGTCGCGAGGCTGCGGCAAGGATATCGTACTGTAAACCTGCATTTACATGGAATGAGGATTCGTGGTCTTGGAGAAAACTTCAACTCATTAATAGAGCTCTAACGACTGTTGGACATGCGATCCCGCGCGAGGTTCGCATGGGCACCACAGGGACATATCTATTGTCCTTCGATGGGGGTCAAGGGGCAACCCGGGGCCTGGAGGAAGTGGAGCAATTGTGCTCAACTAGGCTACAATGGAGCTGGAGTGAGAGTGTGCTGGTTAGGCCACATGTCCTATGCGAGTGCGTCTACGACCAACAATCTAGCCGAAAACATGGGGTTACTGGCAGGCCTCCGAGCATGCAATGCGAGGAGGTACACCCCTGCACATTGTGGGCGACAGCGCAATGATCATCGAGCAACACAGAAAGCGAAGACGACCTAAGGCGGCGTACCTCAAGCCAATTTACTGGAAGTGTCGACGGCTGGCGGACACCCTACAAGTGCTGCAGTGGCAACACCACTTAAGGGGCTACAATTAAATGGTGGATTTTCTTGCAAACATTGCAATGGACAAAATGACGAGTGTGCAGGTACACATTGAGGGACAAGCACAGCAACAACAGCGGTGGGAGCAGGTTCTACAGCACTTGGACGGTGATGTGACGCACGGGAAGGACAACGCGGGATCCACGGGGCAAGATGGCGTCGTGGGCGATCTCTAATAAGGGATCGCAGCCGACTTCAGTAATAGAGGGCGGCCGATGAACGGTGGAGCATGGCTCGGGCTGGGAAAATAAGCTGGTGGACGACACAGGGGCGGTCACTGGAACGGACATAGGAAGTCGATAGTAAAACTAAGTGGCATCAATGTACCTCACTGGAAAACAAAACAAAAACAAAAAGACCAGTACCCAGTTACTAAGGGACGATCTGCAAAATCTCCCGCAACGATGGATCACAGTGTCGGAGCTTCTCCAAGGAGATGTTGTCCACTAGAAATATGGGATTGCTCACAGGATTACGGGCATGTGTGACTCACCGATTCTCACCACTACACATCATCGGAGACAGTCAGATGATTATTCATCAGCATCAGCAGCGGAAAACCCCAAAGCGCCGCATTTAAAACACATTTACTGGAAGTGTCGACAGCTAGCGGAAGAGCTACACGTCGTCAAATGGCACGACCATCTTCGCGGCTACAATAAAATGGCGGATTCACTTGCCAACTAGGCAATGGACTCCCGCAGAAGCATACAAGTACGGGTCGACGGTAACCCGATTACACTACAGCGATGGGCGAAGGTGCTTGAGCATCTGGACGGAGACGTCACCCAATGGATAGACAACACTGATGCCACGAGGCAAGATGGCGTCGTGGCCGGCCTCCGTAGGGAGGCCGCAGCGAACGGTGGAGCGCAGCTTCGGCCGGGAACAAGGGACATAGGAAGCCGTTAGCATAGCTAAGTAACATCAATGGACCTCACTGAGAAACCAAGATGTTGCCCACTGGATAGACATGCACCCGGATCAGAAGGAGCACAGCCGGCCTCCAGCGAAGAATGGCACGGAGTAACACCCGGGCATTGGCCGGCGCCTTCCGGACAGTCGGCAAGCCAGTCGATGATGCACATGCGTCGCCTGGTAGGGTATTCTCGAGGTCAATCGGCAACTAACAGACTGTAATACATCTCATTTAAAACGAAACGAAACCATTTATTTGATGTGGAATGATGTAGCTATTGGATGAAGCGCAGCGTGCCGTTCGCACCTGGACAAAAGAAGCTCAACTCCTCACTGTCGCGAAACCCGGGGTGTTTCCGAAGAGGAAGATTGATTAATGAGCAAACTTACAAAGCAAATGAAATCGGGCGCCTCCAACAAAGCGCACCCCTGTGTTCCTACATGTAGTTGAAGTGGACGCGTGCCAGCGCCCACTGGCGGCTCGGGTCGCGTGCGCCGAGCCACTCGTTTGCCGCACCGTAATCCACGGCGCGTGTCCTGGCGGCCCATGCTGTATTCATTGGGCCACAGCGAGAATGGTGCTGCGCCGCGGCCCAAAAGCTTGAACTTGTGCCGCAATCCCAGCGACATTGCTCTCCAAAGCTTGGACACGGCGGCAGTAGCATTTCACTGGTTGAGTTGAGCACGAAGCTCGTCGTTTCCCGACGCATCGATGTACGCGCGGACCTTAACAGGCACATCATGTAGCAAAGTGCTGAGGGGTTCCCAGGAGTTTTCAATGGCTTGAAGACCCAACTATGAAACCAGCAGCTCCCAGCGATCCAGTTCTTGGTTGAAGCGAAAGTTAACAAAATTTTCGACGCCCAGCAGCAGTCCTTGGCTCGACACCAGTTCCAAAAGCTCGGCAGTCGAGTTCAGCTCGTTTTTGGCGTAAAACTTAAGGCGCGAAGCATGCACCTCGTATTTCCGACCGGTCACCAGGTGTTCTATCTCAAAGGAGTGACGCAGAGCTGCAATTACCTTGAAAGGACCGACCCATTGACCCAGCAGCTTGTTGCTCGGCAGGCGCTGGTCAATTCTTGACCACAACACGAAATCACCGATGTCGAAATTGGCAGGTGTGCCCTTGTGCGAAGCCATGTCTCGGAGTCGCTGACGTTCTTTGCGTTCGTCACTTCCTGGTGTATGGTATGTAGCGAGGAGCGAAGGCGATCCACAAAATCAACGATATCCCCAAGATCAACGATACGTTCACCACGCTCACTGGTTCCAGGCACAGCAACAGCGTCCAATGCTGACGACGCTGGCAGAGCCGTGAATACCTCCACAGGAGCGTGGCCCGCGAGTGATTGAACAGGAGTATGGTTCAGGTTTGCCTGTATCGCAGGAAGCAGATATGGCCATTCGTGCTGATCTAATGCATATTCCATCAGCAGTGCTCGGACAACTTGCAGCACGTCCTTGTTCAGTCTCTCTACTGTTCCATTGAGCCACGGAGAGTAGACCGGTGTGAAGTGGAGCTCCATCTTCAGTCTTGCCGCCAAATGTTTCACCATCTCGTTGCGGAAATGAGTCCCTTGATCGGACAGCAGCGTCTGCGGCATCCCGTACCGCGAATACCAGAGTGTCAACGCTTCAGCTGCAATATAGGCAGTCGGTGTGGCGCACGGGAGCAACTCGCAGAATGTGACAAACCGTCCTTCACCACCAACAGGTAAGCAGAGTCGCCAAAAACCATCACCGAGAAACAAAAATCCCAATGCACCACTTCATTCCGCTGTGTCGTTGTCAACAGCGGACCGTACGGTCGAGGAATCTGGCGTGGTCCCTTAAAATGCTTGCAGAGGAGGCATTGTCGGACGAACTTAGCCACTTTATCGTCTAGATTGGCGATGTAGAATCGTTTCTTCAGAGCCAGATCCATGGATTCCTGGCCACGATGTCCTTGCGAACCGCAATGGGCGACCACGAAAATTCTGGCAAGCAAGTCCTTAGCTAAAGTGGGGATCCAGAGACGATTGTCGACTATTACCACGCCATCCTCCCCGTCAAAGCAGTGTGTAGCCGAGATCATTCACGAGGGCTGCGCGCTGCGCAGTGTGTACGGCTGCACGCGTCGGGAACACAAATTGGTCATCAGCGAGTGGGCGAAGCTGGGATAATTATGTGACCGGAACTACGTGGCGACTTCGAGTCTGTACAGCAGCCACTGTTACAACGTCGCGAGCGTGCCAGCGAGAAACGATGTCTGCCCAGACGTTCTTCTCGCCAGGAATATGCTCGATAGTGTAGTGAAGACCACAAAGGCGCATCGCCCAACGCTGTAGGCGGTCCCGAACGTGCTTTTTAAGCTCCACGCCTGGCGCAAAAATGTCAGCCAAGTTGGCATGGTCGCAGTAAAGTCGAAATCCGCGGGGGCATAACAGGAGATATTCGAGATCGTGACAGGCCTTGACAATCGGATAGGCCTCCTTTTCGACCACGGACCAGTTCAACTCAGAGTGCTTGAACATGCCACCCTTACAGACGATCATCTCGTGGTTTTGCTCGTCGACTGGCAGGGTCGCCTCCCAGTCTCGAACTTGAGTAAGAATGATGGAGTAGCCTGCAGCCGAGGCATCTGTGAAGAGCAGCAGGTGAGCACCAGGATCAGGGAAAACCATCAGCGCGGAATCCTTCACCAAGGACACCATCGCGCGGTATGCAGCGCGCTCGTCTGCAGTCCAGCTGGTAGCCACGTTTAGTGCATTGTGGTTGCGGCGACCAACTCGGTCTCGTTCCGCATTCAGCTTCTCCTGCAATGGGGATACAGTTCGCGCGTAGTTAGGAAGCGAATCGTGAAGCCAATTCGTGGCGCACACGAAATACTGAAGGTCAGCGATCGTTGCTGGAAGAGGAAGTTCCGCCAAGGCGTTGACGCGGGACGGGTCGTGGCGGATGCCACCACCGGAAATGATGCGTCCACACCACAGGATCTCCAGCTCGAACAGCGACGACTTCTGCATGTTCAGCTTAAAATTAGCTGCACCCACAATCTCGAAAAACGCGCGAAGCGTTGTCAGAAATTTCGAGATCGTGGGCGCGAACAAATGACATCGTCCACTCACACCAGCACCGAGTGCGGGATCAGCGAAGCCAATTTGCCTTGAACTTGGCTCTGGAAGTGCAGGGCAGAGTCCATAGCTCCCTGCAGGACTCGATTCGGCGTGAACACTCCATCTGGCGTCACGAACGAAAACATCTCGCGGCAGTCCACATGTAGGGGCAATTACCAGAAGCCCTGAGTGAAATCGAACCGCGCAAAAATCTTTTTGCCCTGGAAGGCGTCAACCTGGGTAGCAGCTGACGGCATGGTGCCGGCAATGGGGACGGTCATATTGTTGACAGGGCGATAGTCTATCGTGAGACGAAACTTGTCTTGTGTGCCGGGCTTGCGGACCGGGACCACCCCACCGCGAGGCATTGTTCTGCACCACCAGGCCGTTGCTCACGAGCGACTTCACATAGTCGCGGATAAAGCTAGCCTGCAGGGGCGCGTACTTGCGTGGCGCGCTGCGATGGGGCACCGCGTCCGATCGCAACGTGACCCGGAGTGGCTCGACGTCCGCCGGAGGATCAGGCCCAACCGCCTCACGCCAGACATCCGGATATTCTTCGAGCAGTGCGCGGACAGTGCCGACGTGCTCCTCCGGCAGCCCGTTTGCTACAGCATGGTCCAGCAGCATAGTGAGCGAGCTGCTGCTGATTGGCTGAGAGTCTGCCTGTGAGCTGGTAATGTCGTCACCAACAGGAAACTCGTCTTCTTCCCTGTCAAGCAGTGCGGGGCCAGCCAGCTGGGCGAGTTGCTGCTCAACGTCGATGCCGAGTCCCTTTAGCACGTCACGGCCCAGCAAGAACTCGTCGCCTTCGTCTCGTAAAATAAGACACGGCACCGATCGCAGCGACACTAGACCAGCCACCGCGGTCAGTTCCAGATCCAAAGTAGTTCTTGGTCACACACTAGTCGACGATTATCAGCCATTTCCGCCTCCACTGGCTTACTTAGTGGGGTAGGCGAGAGCCTGGGCTGAACTTCACGGAGTGAAGTGACGATTCCTTCCGGGATGATGGATCTGTCGGCGCCGGTGTCGGGAATGTAAGGAACCTTGAGCAGTCCGTTGATGCAGACGGAGCTTGTACTTGTTTTGCACCGCGCCGCCTTGGATCGGAGAGCGCCAGCACGTTGTTCTTTAGCCGCCTTGAACTTCTCCCTGGCTTCAGCCCGCTGCGCGTCCGTAGCCGTGGGGCAGTCGTTGAGGCAGTGCGGCCCCTTGCAGAAAAGGCACCCGTCGTGTGGCGGTGATTGGGACAAGCGTGGGGCCCGCGTGGCTGCCGAAGTTGGCGCAGCAGGCGTCGAGGCTGGAGCTGGCGTGGCCTTGGTGCCTCCTGGTCGCTGCGGCTTGCGTTCTGGCTTGGGCGACTTGGAGTCCGCCTTTGCAGCATAATCCTGTGACATCCGGTGAAACCGTTGCTGCACCTTCGCGTGTTCCAGTATCAGGTCAAAGAGGGCAACATCATCAGATTTGCAGTCGCGCCTCTCTAAGTCGATAAGCCGGGTGATTTGAGCCTGGAGCACCGGAGGCTGCAGATTGTCCACCAGAAGACGGCAGCGAGCCTTTAGCCTGCTCTTGTAGCCAGCATCGGACTCGTTTCCAATGCCGATAAGCCCTTGCAGGCCATTGTCCTCCACGATGCCATTGAAGTCCTCGTAGTAGCGAAAGACCCGCGCGTCACAGTCATCCACCGAGAGGTCCATCTTGATCTTCGGCCGGAACAGAGACGTGACATCTGGCACGAACTCGTTCTTGAGCGTACGGCTGCGTGCTTCAACTGCACCCATGATGTCAGCGTCGGTCACTGATGAGAGAGGCTTTTTCAGCACATAAGTGGTGAGGTTCTTTAGCGTCTTTGGCTTTAGCGAGCCCTTCACGGTCGCCACGACGTTCTCAAACGTCTCGCCAGTCGTCGTACAGCGGTGGCGAATCTTCTCCACGTAGCGTTCCCACTCGCGGTGCCACTCATCAGAGCGGCGTGGTCCCAGCTCGACAATTCTGGAGCTCGGATGACCTCGAAGATCGGCTGGGGATCGACATCTCCACATCTCCGTCGGAGTCTACCGTGTAACGTCCAGACATGGTTGACGTTGAAGTTGTCGTAACCGAACTTAATGCGAACCGCACTTAAGTTGGGTGCGAAATATAAATTCGCACTTAGTCGGCGAAGGCCGGTAGTATCGACGACACAGCGACGACAGCAGGGGCCTCCGGTCGACGCGCGCACCGAAGACGAAGTACAGGACAGCGGCGTCCGGGATCAACAAACTCGCGCCTCGAAGAGCGCAAAGCTAGCTTTGTCGCGAAACCCGGGGTGTTTCCGAAGAGGAAGATTGATTAATGAGCAAACTTACAAAGCAAATGAAATCGGGCGCCTCCAACAGAGCGCGCCCCTGTGTTCCTACATGTAGTTGAAGTGGACGCGTGCCAGCGCCCACTAGCGGCTCGGGTCGCGTGCGCCGAGCCACTCGTTTGCCGCACCGTAATCTACGGCGCGTGTCCTGGCGGCCCATGCTGTATTCATTGGGCCACAGCGAGAATGGTGCTGCGCCGCGGCCCAAAGCTTGAACTTGTGCCGCAATCCCGGCGACACTCACGTATGACACAGTTTTCCTACCGATCGCTCGTGTTTTGGAGACAATGCCAACGAACGAGGTACGTCAACGGAATGGAGCTGCAATTTATTTAATATGCTACATATGAATCTCTAATGCTGGTTGTTGTCCTATAGAATTGGCGCAAAATTCCAGACGCGACATTAGGAGATTTGCCAACGTTCAGCATGTTGCCCCAAGATTATATTACAATGGTGGCAGAAACCTCCTGTTGTCACTCCTACCACAGCTTGAGCCTTTTGCAGAGAGCAACAGCCTTGAAAACGCCTTCGTCGCCTCGCGTGGGGCACAGGAAGTCTGCGTGCAGACTGAGTGGACTCGACTGGGTCAAATCCTCCAACTAGCACCAACAGAACTCGCATCTTGCCAGCGGATTTTCGGCTCAGAAGCCAAGTCAACAGAGCCGGCACCAACAGCTACAGAGTTTGTTGACCTTTGGACTGCTGCAGTAGCGAGTGGCACACTTGCGGCATTCTTGCGCATGGTGTGCTCCATTTCGATGTTGTCAGAAATGGGTGCGCAGCAGTTGGCCGCCGATTTGGGCTACTTCTTCAATGTATTGAGTGCTGTGGGCGGCGAGGGTAATTTCATTGTGGATGACCTGCGTCACGCACTCGAGATGGACCTACCGGCACATATCCAGCATGTGGAAGAGCTGCGGTCAGAAAACGACAGCACAGAGAAGCAGGCACTTGCCAAAATTAACGGTTGCGTGGTTTCCATGCGCCAACGAGCGCTGGAACCTCCACGTCGACTCTCCGCTGCCAGTGCTGGCTCGACAGCAACGCCATCGCAGTTCTACTAGTTGAGATTGTTTGGAGTAGGCCTATGCATGTCTCGTGCTGCAAGTTGTAGCGTCTAAAAAAAAGATGCCTTTCTCATTCTTGCGTACTGTCTTCTTATTGTAGTTCTCGCGTTGGCGAGGTGAGTTGGCGGTGATATGGCCTCTATCTACTTCTACTACAACGAGGTGCTCCGGCAGAGCGCACAATATGCGTCCTCGCGCCACACGGACATTGCTGGAGAAGAAGAAGAAGACGTTCAGCAACAGGATGCAGAAGCAGAAAGACCCACGGAACCGAAGCATAGCATCAAGTCTGCTGTTGCTGCTACAGTCGCGAAAAACAAGACCAACGAGAACCAGGACGAGGAAGGCGTGACGACTACACCATCCAGAGTGCACACCAATACCGAAGCCTCTCTGGCAGCGCTCCAACCTCGCATGAGCCGACTCGCTTACCTCTCGACAGCCGCAGTCACCAATCTAGACGCGCTTGCGCGATCTCTTGGACCGAAGGAGTAGTTGTTGATGAGGTCTCGTCGTCGACGACTTGGCTCGCCCAAGGAGCAGGAAAAGCTAACCACCAGAGCGATACAGCAGATAATCACACCGCGTTCGACTTCCCAACAGAAAAAATGGCCACCAAGCAAACCGGTAATTTTCTAAAATTCACATCGGCAGTAGTTCGCATGCCCTCGTCTCTCAGCATTGCTTCGCTATCATACCATTTGAAATGACAGAATCAAGATCTGTCGTTGCTGGAACCGCTGCTCAACGACTTGGAAGAGAAGAAACGACGCTGGCGCAGCAGGACTTGCCACATCTTGTCCAGCGATGTCTGGCGCGTCATGGTATTCTTACCAGCATTGCCAACACTACTATCCCCAGTCAAACCACTAGCGGACGCACCGTCTCGGGAAGGATTCGTCCCAGGGTCTGCTACGACATCGTCGTCATCGCTGTTCATATTCATGTTGTTGCCTCCCATTTCGAGACTGGCAAGGCGCATGAAACATTCTGCGCTTGGACGTTCCTGCTGCGCTTCCTCGTCTAGAAGCAACTCTGTGCCGTGCGTTGACATGAACGACGGCCGGGCCTCCTCTTCTTCTGCTTCTTCCTCCAGGGTGTCTCGTTTCAGCACTGCAGCACCAACTTGGCTCACTGTTGTGCCTGCTGCAGTCTCAAGTCCAGAATCCCCTGCACTTTGGCCTTCATTCTTGGTTGACGACTTGGAAAGTGAGCTCGCTGATGAAGGGGGTCGATGTGACGCAGCAGCCACTTCTTCAGCATATCTAGCAGCGAAAGCTTGGTGCTGCTCCTGCATATCGGCACTCCAGCTGACCGGGGTGCCACGGCTCCATTAAGCCACGGGTGCGCTGCCACCTCTTCGATGCTCATAGCCGCGTCAGCATCCTTCTCCAACATCCTCCGCAGCAGGTCCCTCGCCGCTCGACTCAACAGCGCACCCTGTTCTGGAAACGTCAGCCGGTCGTTCAGCACGCGACGCTCAATGTCTTTCACATTATCTGGCTTGTCCCCCACGTCCCCATCACTAAACGGGAAACGCCCGCACAGCATCAAATAGAGCGTGACTCCAAGCGCCCAGACGTCAATCTGCTGTGCTCCTCTCCAGTTGGTCACCACTCCTCCGTCCTTCCACTTGAGGTCGCTCCTTCTCTTCAGCACGAATGGCGGCAAGAAGCGGATTTGATGCACATCGTCCCACAGGAACCCGTTGGCCCTGGGGCGGCAGCGCAGCGTGAGACTTTTCCACGGCGCTGCCCGGCCGAACGCCGCCAGCAGCACTCGCGCGTCTAATTCGTCCTCGCTCAGCAGCACGTGCTCCGGCCGCACTTCGCCATGCACCACGCCGCTTGCATGCAAGAACTGCAGGCCGTTGGCCACCTGGGCGACGACGCGGCTCACGTCCCGCTCGGACCGCACTTTCTGAAGTACTGGGCCGCCTCGGGCCGCACTTTTGAAGTACTCCGGCTTGGACCGCACTTTTGCAGTACCTGGCTAGATTCGTAATTATTTCGAAGCAAAATTTTCTTTGAATTGCTGTCGACATTTGAATACAGCGCGCATAGAGCTAAAAACGAATAACAAAACTATTTTTTCGAAAATGCCGACATTTGATTACAGCGCAAATTTTTTGCAGCGTGCCGCTATTCGAGCGAGCGAATTTTGCTCGCGGCGCTCATACAAGCGGGATGTGCCGCTCGAATAAAGCGCAAATTTTTGCAGCCGCTCGAATAGAGCTTTTCCTATTTTTGCGCCTCCTAAGAAAACAAACAAACAAATATTTTTCCCGACATGATGGCGGCATTTGCGGCTTGCCACGAGTTGCTGGCACAGCAGATATGCATCTTGCGATCATGGCTCATTGCTGAAGTTGCCGACGATGGCGAAGAAGACAATGGAGCGCATCTACGTAAACCCAAGGACCGAGGAGCAGCTGCGGTACCTGGGCATCATCTTCACCATTGCGAGCCTCATCTACATCGAGGCGGTCGCGTATGTGTGCATGACGTTTATTGCACGCATGTACCGAAATAAGTTCCGATGCACTGGCAAGACGATGGAGCTCATCCGCGGTTACGGACTGCGCTTTCGCACGTTCGACCGCAACACCGGCTTCGAGGTCTGGATACGCGACTCGGACCCAAGACAGTACGTCGTGCTCGTGCATCTGGGCGAGCTGATGATGCTCGATACTTTCGCACGCATGCTCTCAAAAAGGGCAGATTACCTGTGGGGAATCGCCAAACCAGCCCAGCGATTCCGCCCCTTGCCAAAGAATTTGGCCTACCCGTTGGTGCCAATCGAGAAGACCGACACATTCTTCTGTGCTTACTTTGTTGAAATGACCACATTCTGCCGTTGGTTTGGTGCCGGCGTTGGCAAGATGATTAACAAGATCGGGTATAGCAAATGTTTCAAGGAAAGGACTCTGGAAAAAGATTACAAAACGCTACTTGCGGGCGACGAAATCTGCCCGCGTTGGGCGCTGGACTTGCGGGAGTACAAATTGGAAGACCTGGAGCAGATAGAAGGAAATGTGCTGCAGTTGGCCGAGAACAGGGGGTACAATGCAGTCTTCACGTAAATATGACACTGCACGGCGAACTGATGGAGAATTTACCCATTGACGACATGCTCATGCAGCAGATATTCGTCATGGGTCTTCGCAACTGGAAGGCCAACCGGGTACGCACTCCTTATTGTTATTGTTGTTTTGGCAAAGTGCTAATGCCGTTCTGATTGCAGGACCCCGAACTCTCGCCCCGGGTAATACTCGAGCCCTTGGAGGTGCAGCGGATCACCCAGGAGCTGCTGCGTGTCCAGTTCGAGAATGGTGAGGACGGTCCAGACGATGACGCACTCGTTTTCGTGAAGACTATGCGTGCACATTTGGAAAAGTACATCCGGCTCAACAATCTTCTCGAGGAAGACGAAGATATCCCAGCGCAAACGCCCACCAGAAAGAGGAAGTCGTACGAGATGGGCATGAAGAAAGTGGTGGTCCAGTGGATGAAGGACGAGGGGATCGACTCAGCGTCGGAGACAGCTCGGCACTTCGCAGAAACACGAGACTGGACGATTGGCTCGTCGACCATTCGCAAGTGGTGGGCGAACCATGTGAAGATCCTCAGCGAGACCGCGACCAAGCGCTTGCGCGGCGCTGGTCGTACCCCACTTTTATCAGACGAACTAGAGGCACAACTAGTGGCGAGCATGCTGGCGCGGATCGAGAACCATCTTCCTACTCCTCGCGACTGGATCGCAAAGGAAGCTCTGGAGCTGAGAAAGGATGACCCGAAGTTCAAAGCCTCCGGCGGATGGATCACCAACTTCCTGAAGCGCAACACGGCCCGCCTTGGCCTGTGAACGCTACTTTTTCATTTATGGAACGCCAGTTAATCATAAAAACACAGTAAGTACATGTCGAGCAGTCCCGAAATGTTCATCTTGACAACTTACTTCAAGAGCAACAACCGTAGTTTGGTAGGAACATGGGGGTGAAAACAATCAACGCTGCAATAAAAGGCTTGACTGGGCTTCGGTCGAGACTGAGCTGCTTCGAGACGACGGCTCTGATGTGAACCCAGCAGAACTACGATATGTGCTGGATGATTGGAGACGATGTGTCGAGTCCGAAAAGCAAGTGCTAAACGCGAGTCTGGTACGAAGCACTAATCTCGAGTCGTCCATATGATGGTGGCGAGTATCAATGCGCCGTTCCCCATCTACGACCTGGAAGGGGGTCTCGGTGCGCCCGCTATGGAGTACAAGCAAGGTCCACAGCATCAGCCAACCCCACACAGCCCTGCATTGATCCGTCACCGACGTGTAGTGTTGCCGTGGGCCGGACTCTATGCCGCTGTCCTCATTTTTGGTCTGGCACTGGTTCGACGAGGCCTATTTTGGTTGAAGTGACAAGTCAACTTCGCCTCTCGAGTACTCCTCACCGTTCAACCAAGGACAAGCATGGTGACAGTAACCAAACCGAGGAGGGTGTTCTTGCCGCCCTGTTCCTGGGCCTAGCGTCTGCCACCGAAGCCAACTCCCACGATGATTGCGCCGTCAGAACCACGAGGTCGAATCGAGATCTGGCTATGAGAGCGCAGTAAAGTCTAGTGTGGTCACGACGACGTCGACGATGTAAAGCCGTCACTTCGGCCGACGAGACTGACACTGCAACGTAAGACTACACTTCCTACACATTGACTGAAAGTTCGACCCAGTCGACGACAGCCACGACAACACCGCCGGAGGTGAGATTACCACCAACAACGAGACTCGGATTACGCAGAACGAGAAGGGCGTTCTCGTCACTGAACAGACTGGTCCATCGACACAGTACCAAGCGAAATCAACACGGATACTGCGGGTGCGAAGCCCTACCTCCAAAGTGGAAGAGGAGCGACCACTAGCACCACCAACAACTCGGAGCAAGCTGAACAGCTGGAGAACGATACAGCCAAGTACGAAGACGACTCGTACTCAAGCCCGTCCTGGCATACTTCGAACGACGGCTAACAGGGTGGCGATACGACTTTATACCAGTGGTCAAATGCTCAGAATGCCCAGACCGTTGAGAACGGTAGTATCGATCAGAGCTTGCACTCAACTACTACGATATACGCCCACGAAAACAAAAAATCATGAGCTATGACAACAAGAGCTACGGTACGACCGAGCCGAAAACCAGTGGTAGTGCTCCCAGGCTGGGAGTCCCAGCAGTACCCGTCCACGTCCAACGAGAGCGGTCAAAGCGTTGACAACACTGGCGATGTCACGGAATCGAGCCCATCACACCCTGGCCAGAGCGGAGAGGATAACACTGGAAGCTACACGGTCGAGAACGTGTACACGTCGGCGCCTGGCAAGAACGGTGTCAAGTCGTTTTGAATTTGAATTTGTTGCGGTTATGGCAACTACACCTGAGGCGCGCTACGCAGCCATCTTGACCATTTACTATGTTTTTGTGTTTGTTTAGCCCATTAAAAAACATTAACAACGCTGCCTGCAATGCACCCAAGGCACCACCTGCAATACTGCACTCGGGAGGGAGGCAGGCTGGGCTTCTCCGCTCCGTGCCATTGTCGAATTCGCCAACCCACCTAAGCAAGGTTAAAGGTCCCTGGCTCCGGCGCGCGCACGAGTACGTGCCTGACCCAGAGCTGCTAGCCAACTGCCCGCCTGCAGGTGCTGCGCTGTACGTGAAGGACATGGGCGAGATGGACGAGGAGCTGCTGGCTCGGTTCCTGATCGTGGACCCGCCAGCGGGAGCGCATCTGTTCACGTTGGGCTGGTCGACGACCACAGCCAGTACCTTCGGGATATGCCGAATCGATACGGTGTGGGTGAACATCGAATGCGGCCACCTCTTCTCACGGCCCCTTTCAAAGGGGCTCACCGTTACACAGCGGAATACCTTCGAGCGAATGCTACGGGACTTGATCGAGCAGCCGCTCAACATCCGGGTCCACGCCGTGGAGCGAGATACCACTGAGTACTACGATCGCTCCAATAGGCGCCAGTCCTTCGTCGTGTTGGAGCACCAGGTACCTATCATGCGTCAGCTGCTGCAGCGGGCTCGTTTAGATGGTTTGAAGGTTACACTCGCTGGCATTGGAGCACTATGAAGGGAACCCGGCACCGCAGAAGTGCGGGTCGCTACCTGCCGGTATTGCCAGCACTTGGGTCGTGAACGTTGAGTTCGTAACGCGAGGCAAGTACAGCAATTCGCGCGGTTGGTGAGCCGGTGGAGATGTACCAATCTTACGCGAGAATAACGTCAGAGTCCACCACATCATCCCGAGGCGTGGGCAAGATACCGACGTGACGTGATCACAAACGGAATGGATCCGGACGAGTTTTTCACAGCCAACCTGCACACGAGGGCTCTGGAATGAAGCACGCATAGCTCGCATTGCTGAAGAAAGAAGGCGGCGCCGCAACCAGGCGTGGCGGGATCGCGCTTCGCAACGAGCGATCGATCGGCAAGAAGCTTCCTCCATACCTGAACACACGTTTGCTTCTTAACAGTCGGCAAATACAACGTTTAAAAGTTTTGTTCAGCGGGTGACCAGCCCGTCAAATCGGGTACTGCAAGGCAATCCAGCGGATTGGCAATTCCACCGGCTCGCTCAGGTCCAGCGGAAAGCGCAATCCGCTGTTTCATTTCAGCGGGTTTGCAGTACACACCCCGATACGCTTTGCGGTTTCTGGACACTATCCAATGGAAGACTTTCAAAAATAACACATCACAAAAAGAAGATGCACAAGTTTTACCCTCGCTTCCACTTGGAAAGGCGCTCGCAAATCACAGCACAATTTGAGCAGACCGGTTTGGCGTCGCTCGAATTTGAGAGCAACCGAAGCCAATTGGTGGCTCACAGGTGAGTTAATTTTTGCTGGCTGTGCTCTGAGCAACAGGAACTAACTACAGAACCTCATTTCCTGTTTTCCTTCTCACACTATGGCGCCCTCCAAGGCTAAAACAGGCAGAGGAAAGAGCTGGACTGGGCCAGAGCTAAACCGCATGCTGGCGGCTGTGGAAGAAATTCTGCCTCTGGGAGGCAATGACTGCAGTTGCGGCACGTTACGGCAAAGAGCTGCCAAGAGAGTTTTCTGAACGCGACGTTGATGCAATCAAGAGGAAATTCTTAGCGCTGAAGAACTCCTTGAAGCCCACCGGCGATCCAGCATGCCCGGAGGAGGTGGTGCGCGCTAAACGCGCGTATTACAAGATGGAATGCCGTTCGGGTGTTGAGGCATTTGAAGAGACCTCCACATCGTCACCAGCATTTGACGCTGCGGCTGGATCAGCCGTCGCCGAGACGCCCGCAGCAGCGCCGTTTTCTCCCGGTAGCAGAGGACCTACCGAGACGCCTTCTGCAGCGGCAGCTCCGCCTACTGAGGCCAAGTCGGAGCATGAACCCGAACCACGTTTAGCTACGAAGCGGTGTGGCAAGACTCCAAACCAGCTTGCTGAGCTGAATAATCAGCTGAAGCGTAGTTCGGCTTCTGTTGAAGCTACAAAAGTTTCTCACACTGTTAAACGGAGAAGGACGATCGACACTTTATTGAGCAAGTTGGAAAGTGAATCTGGTGATGGCTCCGACATGATGCAGGCAATCATAGCGATGGAGGAGCGGGCAGCTGCTCGTGAACTGGAATATCGTCGACAGCGTGACGAACGAGAGGCGAAGCGGGAGGAGAGAGAGCACCGCCGTGACGAAATACTTTTCGCTTTAATGGCAAAGGTGTTGTGTGACAAGGCCGATTCAGCCAGCGGCTAGAGCTGAGGAGCATTTGTAGTGAGATTAGGAACAGGATAACGAGAAACTCGCTAACTTCAAAGGTGCAGATCTTCATTTACCGTATTATAGCTCCTCTGCAAACACGCTTCTAATCTGGCTGATGCCGGTCTTGCGTAGGCGAAAATTGTAGAGGCGATAAATGTTCCGTAGGAGGCGTCCACGCACGTGTGGATCGAACGGAAGGCGAAGTTGAAGACGGCGATAGCAGCGCTTAGCGGAGCCCATTCCCCATTGCCGCACTGATGTGATCGCATTGCTCAGCGCCACCAAACCGAGACGGCATTCCGCATGGGCTCTTTCCAAGTCGCCCTCTTTTAGTGGCGTTCGGATTTTCCCAAACAGCGCTTGGCTAACCGGAAATGCTGAGTCAGCAACAACGCCATGCCCTTCGAGCGACCATAATGGGTCCGACAAGCGAAGCTGAAGCTGACGACTTGTCTCGCCATCGTTCCAGGAACCTGGAAGATTGTGCCTGCCCCACACAAGGGTTCCATCAACACCATAGCACAGAGTTCCCGTCACAAGAACTGAGTGCAGCCATCCTGTTCAACACACAGCGTATAGTTAGCTAGAAATTACCATATAACCGTTCGAACACACCGTTGTAGTGAGCGTTCTGTAGATCAGCGTCACTAGGAATCCGAATCCGATAATTTTTACCGTCAACAAACCCCACACGCATTCCAGCAGAGGCTCTTTTGCCTGCACTTGACGCGCCCATTGTCTCTGCTGCAACTTGGTAGGAAATCGCACTTGAGCATCTGGAAGCTCGCTTAAACAACAAAACCTTTTAATGGTTGTCGATTTAAAAAAAGGTGAAATACCTGATAAATGTAAACTAAAAGCCGCGTCCAAAGCAGCCTCAGCTGTCTTGAGAACGCGTGACAGTGTGGGAGGTGGGATCCCGAAAAGCTCCGACAGCGTCTTAGCTTCGACAGCCGCCGAGTAGTAGTGTAGCACACGCTAACGCAGCGTGTTTTACAACCAGGGCAGGTGGTCGTCCACGTTGGCCAAGCCCTGATCTGACAAGGTAGTGCCTTGAAAAGACCTTCAGCAGCTCGTCAAAAGCCTCTGGAGGAAGTGACACGGTGGCCACGAAGCTGCCTTCGACACGGGTGGCATACATAACGTGCCAAGGCGAGTCTAGTGGCGAGATTAGCGCCTCCTTCGTCAGATAGTTCCTCTCTCGAACCATCATTCGCAGTCGTAGTAGCAGTAGAACACGGCGTAGTGAGCGCTTCACCTGGCGTGCATGTTGGGTGGCTACCAAGACGGACGGCGACAGCATTTTTTCCTTGAGTGCGAAACTGGATTTGTGTGGTTTTTGGTGGCGCACGGCAGCAGCTCGTATGTTTAGGGGTAGGCACTCACGTATCGCTCGCAAAGCACGCTCACAAAATGAAAAGCTACTGTGTGATTATTGAAAGTCTTCCCATGTTTTTTAATAACTCGCGTAATTCAAAATGTACTCGTAATTTCTAATGATAATTGATTAAAAATTACGTCAGTCCGATTTCTAAATAAAAGGCTGTTTTTAGGCTAATTTGTCGTGATTAGCTGAAGTCCTAACCCCGTCACGGGTTGAACTTGGATGAAATATAAAACATACACATTGTATACATATTATCCGGCTATACACAAGCACTTTTCCTATTTTTGCGAAACACAGTTTCGAGCTGTTTGGAGACCGTCACAGGCTGCTGATCGCTGTGGTATTTGCTGCTGCTGGTGCTGTTTGCTGCAGCTCTTCAACGCGTACGACCAGCTGCTGACGGACCGAGCTGGAATGGCGGCGCACTACGGGCGGCACCTGGAGCGGCTGCAGCGCGGCGAGTCCCTGGAGGCGACCGCCGTGCTGGCGCTGTGCGAGCGCGTGAAGGACCTGCTGGTGGAGGACGACAACGTGGTGCGCGTGGCGAGCCCCGTGGCGGTCTGCGGCGACGTGCACGGCCAGTTCCACGACCTGCTGGAGCTCTTCAAGCTGGCGGGCCAGGCGCCGGCCACGAGCTACGTCTTTCTGGGGGACTTTGTGGACCGCGGCGCCATGAGCGTCGAGACCATCTCGCTGCTGTGCGTGCTCAAGGCCAGCTACCCGGAGCGCGTGACGCTGCTGCGTGGCAACCACGAGAGCCGCCAGACGACGCAGGTCTACGGCTTCCAGATGGAGTGCATGAAGAAGTACGAGGGCGACGGCCGCATCTACAAGGCCTTCATGGAGCTCTTCGACTTCCTGCCGCTGGGCGCACTCATCGACGACCGACTCCTGTGTCTGCACGGCGGCCTCAGTCCGGCGCTGCACCATTTGGATCAGCTGCGGATGCTGGACCGGTTCCAGGAGATCCCGCCCGACGGCATCTTTGCCGACATTGTGTGGTCCGACCCGGACCCCAAGACACTCGGCTTTCATATGGTGAGAAGGAGAGTTTGTTGATGAGTGGGGACGTGCTGACTAAGAGGACTGTTGTTGGCGTGGTGGTTTTTAGTCACCTCGAGGTGCTGGATACATCTTCGGAGAGGACGTGGTGGAGAAGTTCCTGCACATGAACAAGCTGGACCACATGAGTCGAGCCCACCAGCTGTGCATGGAAGGCTACCAAGTGCTCTTCCGAGAAACGTTCTCCACGGTCTGGAGCGCGCCCAACTACTGCCATCGCTTCGGGAACTTGGCGGCAGTCATGGCTGTTGACGAGAACCTCCAGGTGAGTGCAGCGATAGCTGTGACTGACTGTGGTACTTTGTATACGCTGACGTGAAGCGATCTGACACATTTTTGGTTGTGCTGAGTAGCGGACGTACAAGACGTTCAAGGAGGCGCCGTCGTCGAGGAATATTGGTGTGCTTGACAGCAAGGGCACGAGCTCGGACGCTATCGATGCCGGCTATTTCACGTAACTCAACGCAAGGCTAATCAAAACAAGGAACCAAAAGGCTTGATAGATTTTGTACGGTAAACTCTACGGGCTTGTGATGCAATTGACGTTGGACGTTGCCACTTAATGGCGCGACCGTTTCTTATCCTTCTTCGCCTTGCTGCGACGCTTATGATCCGCCTTGGCCTTCTCGTAGCTAGCTCCGAGCTGTTCTGGTGATTTTTGCTGCAGGGGCTTGAGTTTGGTCTTCACACATTTTTCGATCTCCAGTGCATCGTAGACCACTAGAGACTGCGGGTGGTTGTACAACTGCGCGTTGCTCACCATGAGGTCCCAGTCGGCCTCAAACTGCTCGTGCGACGCGTAAATATGCTTGTCAATGCGCATTTTGATCGTCGCCAGATCCATCGGGTCCTTCACGATCGCATAATAGTCCGGATAGTCCACAGCCGACGGCTTTTCCAGGTACAAGTCTGTGCGCAGCCGCCCGGTGTTGTCCTTTAGCTTCATCACACTGTCGAAGATCTTACGATGGTAGTAGCTCAGAATCTTACGATAGCGCCGTGATGCCTCGTCATCGTTGGCTTCGTCTACAGCTTCATCTTCTTCACCCACGAAGTCGTCGTCTTCCTCGCGCTTTCGTTTGCTGCGCTTGCTATCTTTGGGGCTCTTCGCTGCCGCCTTCATCTCGCTCTCATCAATGCCGTCCTCGCACATCCGCACAAACTCTGCATCCGTGAATTGATCGCGGTATGACATTTCCTTGCGCTTGCGTGAGTGGCCAGCGACGGCTTCCATATCAAAGTTCCAGCTGTTTGTGTCCTGCTTTCCACTGGCAATGTCATGCTCCATGATTTCGTTAGCTTCACGTAGCCAAGCTGGGGCATCCTTCTCCATCATCAACCGATGGCGGGGAGTATGTGGCATGTTCATTTGCTTACAATATGCTGCCCACTCATTCGCTTCAAGCTCTTTACGCTCAGCGTCAAAACGCTGGTACAAGGCCAGTTCCTCATCCGTCAGTGCCATCATCGCGTTTATCTCATCGTCCATCAGAACGTTGGATGATTCATCGTCATGAGCAGCATGCGCCGCCTCCTCCTGCTCCATTTTAATAAGGCTTTCCAACATCGCACGTCGCTCCGCCTCCTTCGAGCGATTGTTAAATTTACCGGCTTCCACGACGAGGTTGTTCATGTTCATTTTGTCAGTAGCACGCGATAAAATCTTTTCCTCCACGGGGCTGTTAGTGACGAGTCTGAACACGCGCACTTCATTCTTCTGCCCGATACGGTGAGCACGATCCTGGGCCTGCGCATCCATAGCTGGGTTCCAATCGCTGTCAAAGATGACGACCGTATCGGCTGTTGCGAGGTTTAAGCCAAGGCCACCAGCACGCGTACTCAACAGGAAAATGAAAAACGGCGAGTCCGAAGCATTAAACATGAACATTCGCTGCTCACGCTCGTCTGCACTCGTAGATCCGTCCAAGCGGAGGTAGCGGAATCCACGGTAGTTGAAGTAATCCTCCAGGACGTGCATCAGCTGGGTCATTTGACTGAACATCAACACGCGATGGCCTGCAGCTTTGAGTTTTGGCAGCATGCGGTCCAGTAACTCGAATTTTCCCGACGACCGTACGATGTCGAAGTCAATCTGGTATCCGTTAGTCTGGAACAGGTACGGGTGGTTGCAAACCTTGCGCAGCTGCATCAACACGTTGGACAGTCCCTTGGAGGTATACTTGGTCTTTCCCTTCTTCTTGCCAGAGTCGTCCGTCGTTTCCATGAGCAGCGCGCCACCTTCTTGAATACGTCGATACATAATTTTCTGCCAGCCGGAGAGCTCGCACTTCAGCACCTTCTCCACCTTGTCAGGAAGCTGGTCTAGAACTGAGCTCTTCACACGTCGTAACAGGAAGGGTCGTAGCACCTGATGCAGTCGGTTGATGATAAGCATTCGCTCTTCATCCGACAGTTCGTTGGACTCGCCATTGCCAGAGAACTGTGCGAATGGCTTGCTAAACCACTGCTCGAACGTATCCACCGACTCGAAAATAGTGGGCAACAAGAAGTTCAACAGTGCCCAAAGCTCTGGCAGGCTGTTTTGCAGCGGCGTACCCGTCAACAGGAGTCGATTACGCGACGTATACATGCTTCCGAGTGTCATGGCGAACTTGCTCTGCGCGTTTTTCATGCGGTGGCCCTCGTCCACGATAATATATTGCCAGTCATACTTGCGCAACACGTGCTTGTCCTTCATGATGTACTCGTAGGTCGTCAGAAGCACATTGAACTGGCAAGAGGCCATCTCCTGCTTGTGAAGCTCCTTGCGAACCTGTGGTGGCCCTTTGTATACCACTAGCACAAGATCGGGTGCCCACTTCTTGAACTCGTTTACCCAATTCGATAAGGTGGAGAGCGGCACCACCACAAGGAAGGGGCCGTGGTTGTGCTTGACCTCCGTCACATATGTGAGTAGCGAAATAGATTGAATGGTCTTTCCCAGACCCATTTCGTCGGCCAAAATGCCGTTCAAGTGGTTGTCATATAGAGACACCATCCACTGCAGCCCTCGAAGCTGGTACTCCTTCAGGTCGCCACCAACTAGCATGAGCGGCTGTCGAGGAATTTCACCCTTCGACGCGATCTCCAGATAGTTCAAGTCGTCATCCTGGTCATCCGGGGCGCTATCCTTGCCACCATCGTGATGTGCATCGTAGTGAGCCGTATACTCGTCGACGACGTGGTGCTTTCGCTTGTGCTGGCGCACCAATTGCCGAATACTGTCCAGGTAGCTGTTTGTCTGACTCAGCAGATACGTCAACCGCTCGTTCTTGGCTTCAGCCACGAGTTTACCGTAGGCTTCCATATCATTGGCCTTCAGAGCCTTTAGACGCAGCTTCTCCTGGCGGTCTTCCTCACGCTCAATCTTGGACGCTCGCTGGTCGATGAAGCCCTTGACAGCCTTCGCAGATTTGCTCACCTGCGCCTTGACGTTCTTGTGGTACGCGAAGAACTCGCGCGAGTGGTTGAGGATGGCCTTCAGGTACATTTGATGATCTGCACGCCGCTTCTTCTCCATCGCCACGGACTTCTTGCGCTTTTCACGCTCGTCACTCTGCAGCTCCAGCCTCGAAACGGGACGACGTCGTCGGAACGACTTCCTGTCCACCGCGGACGGTTCTCCGAGCAACGCGAGCTTGGTCGTGTGCGCTTTGGCGACCTGTTTGCGCAGCTGCTGCTGCAGCAGCACACACCTGAGGTCCCTCAGCGTCCGTTTCTCGTTCTCGTCCAGCTCTCCCGTGTAGCTCTCCATCTTGTCCAGACTGGCCGTCAAGAACTGCTGCAGCGTGTGCAGGTACCTCCTCCTCATAGCCACGTCGTTGGTCCCTAGCCAGGGCGTACAGACGTTGAACGGTCCAAAGGCGTTACTTCCCTTGGCTTCCACGCCAATGAGGTCTCCGTCCAGCCACGTGGCGCCAATGTACAGCAACTTTCTGCTCTGTCTCGTCCACTTGGGCGTCATGAGCTCCAGCGCCTGCTGCTCTGGTGGCTCCGGCAGCTGCATCTGCTGGTCTATCCCCATCATCTGATTGGCCGGCAGTCCGCCGGCGTGCAGCTGCTTGGCCTGCGTCACGGCCGCGTCCATCGAGTGACAGAGCGCTTTGTAGGCGCGGATTTGGTTGTGCAGGTACTCGAGCTGCTTGTCCGAGAAGAGGCTCTTGGTCTGCATAAAAGGGTGGGCTGTCATGTCCAGCGGTGGCGTCCCGGCAGTCCTGGCTTGGGTCCTGGCTTGGGTCTGGCGCTGGAGCTGATGCTGGAGCTGGTACTGACGCAGCAGCGCCACGATCTGCTGGTACTTGGGGTGCGCCTGTTGGCCGGCGCGCTTCATGCGCTGCGCCACCTCCACGAGCTTCTTGACGTGCTCGGCCGTGAGCGCCACGCGCGGCGAGGGGCCCCGACGACGACATTGGGACGGAAGGTGTGGGCGACTGGTGATGGGAATGCAGAATGAGAGGGATTTTTATCGGTTTGTGGGGGGCGGGTAGTAATACTAGGATAAATATCAGTGCTATTGTATGCGACCCATACAAATGCCGTGCTTTGCCCGGAGATATTTGGCAACAGGGTCATTTACGGAAAGGGCGTATTACATGCTATTCATATCGCTCTATCTATCCAATGACACGCAAAGCGTTTTCGCAACGGCCAAAAGCGACGCATTTTGAGGAATATCGCTTCACCAGGCTAAAGGGTTCTGTGCCCACCCCTTTGCGCTCTCCTCCGTGGTTACGCAAGTCAACTAGTTATACTGGGGTAGTAGTATGAACGACATGGAATTCATTAGACGAGTCACAGCGCATACTGCGAGCAAGGCCGACTTGCAGTGCAGCGACTTGCGCAAGCTTTCTTCTCGAAAGCATTGCGCTTCTACAGCCACTTCACCTCATGTGGTCGATGGTATTATGTTGATTTGGTTTTCCACTTCCCCAAATGTCCGTTCCGTCCGTTGCGTCGTTCCTCATTCCAACAGCCAAGGATAAGCCCTTATGCAAACAAAACACGAAGCACAATACCTGGCCAAGCTATCCTACTAGTCATTATCCAAACTTCTGAGTCGAGCCAACAAGCCTCAAGTTCGCTTACCAGTGCATGCAACTCCAGCTCCTTGGTTTTACTAGAAAGTTGACTGCTCGTGAATCCGCATATGGCATGTCCGCTCTGTCGTGACCGATGCTCAGCTCGGAATGGAGCATCCGTTACCACATCACAAAATTATAGGGATTGTGTCCCAATGCTCAAGAGTGACTCATTTTTACTGTGCACGCCAAGGAAAGCCGCAGCACGCGTGAACGAGCTTCCATCGCAAGAGGTGCAACTTGAAGTGGACTGACGAATTAGAGTGTGCCCTTGAGCAAAAAAACGCTTTTAGGTCTGTCGCCATGGAGAGTCCTTGTGCTGTGTGCGAATGCAGTATGAACTCGCTTAGGAATTTGCATGCTGCTGAGCGATAGTCATCGGTTTCAATGGTCGTTCTTGAGTAGAGTTCCAATGCAGATTCGGAAGCTGCAGCAGTGTGATCGTGCTGGAGCTGCAGCAGCACCGATCAAGACACCAAACTGCGTGGTTGCCTTTCGCAATGAAATTCATATGCATCGGACACCAACTAGTCTGGCTTACGGTTGCACGACGAAACGAAAAGTATATGGCGCATTCATCGCCTGTCGAGTTACTAATTTCAAGCGTATCGCATCAAGCAATAGGTCTGCCGTCCAAGACGAGTCCTCATGCAGCAAGACTAAACATAATTCTAACCACGTGCTCACTCTAACCATTCCCCAATCTTCCGAGTCGAGCAAACATCTCGAGTTAGCCGATTCCCTGTCATTACAAGACCCAAGCTCCTCCAAGGACGGCCATGGTGACAGTAACCAAACCGATAAGGGTGCTTCTTGCCGCCGTGCTCCTGGGCCTAGCGTCTGCCACCGATGCCTACTCCCGACGATTGCGCCGTCAGTACCCCCGAGGTCGAATCGAGATCCGGATATGAGAACGCTGTAAAGTCTGGAGTGGCCACGACGACGTCGATGACGCAGAGTGGAGCCATCACTTCGACCGACGAGACTGACACTGCAACGCAAGACTACACTCCCTACGCATCGACTGATAGTACGACAGAGTCGACAAAAGCCACAACCAACACCACCGGAGGTGAGACCACCACCAACAACGAGACTCCTACGCGTCGACCGAGAGTTCGACAGAGTCGACGACAGCAACGACTAACACCGCCGGAGGTGAGGTCACCAACAACAACGATGCTCCTACGCATCGACTGAGAATTTGACAGAGTCAACGACAGCCACGACCAACACCGCCGGAGGTGAAACCTTTAACAACAACGAGACTCCCTACGCATCGACTGAGAGTTCGACAGAGTCAACGGTAGCCACGACCAACACCGCCGGAGGTGAGACCACCACAACAAGACTCCTACGGATCTACTGAGAGGTCGACGACAGCCACCGACGGCGAGACCATCAACAACAACCAGACTCCCTACACATCGACTGAGAGTATGACCGAGTCGATGAAAGCCACGACCAACACTGCCGGAGGTGAGACCATCAACAACAACGAGACTCCGCTTACTCAGAACGAGAAGGGCGTCTATGAACAGACTGGTCCATCGACACAGTACCAAGCGAATACCAGCACGAATACTGCGAGTGCGAAGTCCTACCTCCGAAGTGGAAGTGGGGCGACCACTGCTACCACGAGCAACTCAGAGCAACCTGGACAGCAGGAGGGCGAAACAACCAAGTACGAAGATGACTCGTACTCAGGTCCGTCCGGGTATACTGCGAAAGATGGCCAACAGGGTGGCGAGTCGACTTCGTACAAGAGTGGTCAAGCTGCTCAGGATGGCCAGATCGTCGAGAACGGTAGTGTCATTGAGAGCTCGTATACAACTACAACGACGTACGCTCACGGGGACAAGAATGACAAGAGCTACAACAACGAGAACTACACTTCGACCGAGTCAAAAACCAGTGAGAGTGCTCCCAGCAGTATGAGCTCGTACCCGTCCACGTCCAACGAGAGCGGTCAAAGCGTTGACAACACCGGCGATGTCACGGAGTCGAGCCCATCGTACCCTGGCCAGAGTGGAGAGGATAACACCGAAAGTTATACTGTCGAGAACGTGCACACGTCAACGCCTAGCAAAAACGGTGACAAGTCGTACTCTTTCCAGGACGAGAAGCCTGCCGTAGACGAGGAAAAGAGCGCCTACCTGGGATCGTCACCCTCGACGACGACTGCTTACACCGGCAAGGAAGAAAGCAGTACTGAAAACCAGAACTACTACCCGTCGGAGCAAGACGCGAGCGTGAAGGGTGATAAGAATTCGAACCCCTCGAAGACTAGTCAAGGTAAAGCCGACGATGCTAGCTGCGATGAAGATGACTCCACTGCTTCGAAGTCCGACCAAATGGAAGAGCAGGTCAACGACACCTCTAGCGGCAAGGACTACGCAGACCAGCCGTGATGGCAACAATGATAATAGTGCTAACGGTTATTCCTGGCAGTCTGACAAGAGCGGCAATGACCACCCGGTCTACGTGGGTCAAGAGGAACCATACCAGGGCAACGAGACTTCGGACCCGACTTCTAGCGATTGCGACGGAAGCAGCGGCACGGAAGAGTCAGCGACGGAAACTCCTACAACTACAGAGGCTCCTTCCACGGATGACACATACCCATTGACACCTACAGACCCCGTCACGGACTATCCTACGGACCCAGTGACCAATGCGCCCACTGACCCAGTGACCCATGCGCCTACGGACCCAGTGACCTATGCGCCTACGGACCCGGTGACCGACGCGCCGGCGAGAGACACCTCGAATAACCTTTGCTCCAGCAGCGGCCCGAACAGGGTCAACAATACGATTTGGCCTCTTAGTGGTGCCTCTGTGTCCGCTACGTCGTTTAACAAGTGCTGTACTTCGTGCTGGAATACCCCGACGTGCAACGGGTTTTCGTATTACCACCAAGGATCAACGAAGCAGTGCTACCTGACGCCCGACACCGACCCAGCAATATCGAAAGTGCCGAAATTGCTGGTTGGTCGACAGGATATTTTAACCTGTGATTGAAATGAGTTTCTGGCAGCATTAGTTGCTTGGACACTGGCGGTGGTTGGCCCTCAACGCTGCTGACAACGACGTGCAAAATTTTTAAGACATTCTTGAGTTGCTTCCGCTCTTATAGAACAATACATTTCTATCCATAGGCATTCGTGCTGACGTTTGACATTCATTAAGTGAGACCACGCTGCTTTGCTAAATTTGCGAAGCATCTGCAACCACCTTCGTCGGGAGTTCTTGTAATGTTGACCACGGGCTTTATGCTAGCAAGTTTATCAAAAAAAGTAAAGGTAAAAGTTTAATCGGGTGCGGAGACTATCAGTGGAGGCACCAATCTTCACGAAAAGAGGTCCACCGCGAGGCGGAGCGCGGGCTGGGTAGATCAAGTGATATTCACTCTCTCTTTTTCCTCTTTGTTCTCTCCTTCTGTCAGGAGCCAAGACGGCAACCAACAGGGATGCATATGGAGCTGGGTGAATACACGTCGAGGTGAAGAGTATGCATGAATATTAGCGTGCAGACCGCACGCGTTTTCCATCGTCTATCGCTGCATGCTCTTGTGTGGTGTTGCTACGCTGCTTGACTTCTTCCATGCTAACTGCCTACGAAAACGACGCACGGTCGAACACGTGAAGCGGCAGCGACTTGGTCATCAGCCGGAAGTACGCCAGCTGCGAATCAGTGGGCTTGTCTGCAAAATTGAGCGATAAGAGAATACAACCGTCAGAACCGGCACACCGCACCATTTACAGCACGATAGAAGCAAACGTACCGTGCAGGAAGCTAACTTGGTTGTAGTATGCGACGACGGCAGACAGCTCCTCGGGCGTATACGTGCGCATGGTGGCGCGGACCTTGCGGTAGTCCACCTGCTGCTTAAAGTGGGTCTTCGTGGGGAAGTTCTCCGTCACGGCAGCCA
Organism: Phytophthora constricta; assembly: GCA_011947335.1. NCBI lineage: Eukaryota > Oomycota > Peronosporomycetes > Peronosporales > Peronosporaceae > Phytophthora > Phytophthora constricta. The sequence goes on from JAAVTI010000872.1 coordinate 55,203, forward strand.
CGAAGAGTCCGTTCTTCAGCTTGCGCGACTCGTCGTAGCCCTTGGCGCCAATGTCCTTCAACGCGGCAATCACTGAAATCTCATCAGGCTGCACATCCTTGCCCTCGTAGCCGAAGACAGTGTTCTGGAACCACGTGTTGTAGTCGTCAATGGCGATCAGCACAGGGAACTCCGTTGTCTGGGCCAGCTCCTCCTTCAGGTCGCACACGGCCTGGCACGCCAGTTCCTCGTCGCGAATACCGTTCTGAACGATGTCACGCAGCGACAGGGCAGCGTCCTTATACTCGGCGGCGCTCTTGGGCTTAGCCTCGAACTTGTCCGCGGGGTAGTAGCGGTCGCCGTACTTGCCGCGCACCGGAATCTGACTCAGCTGCTCGCCGTGACACTGCAGGAACTTCTGCAGCAGGTCGACGCCGTACACGTCAATATCGAACTTGCCCTCCTGGTAGGGCGACTGCATCACGTACGGGGCCTCCTGGCACCACGAGCGCGGGTTGGGGACGTACAGCACCACCCAGTTGCTCTCGCGCGCGAACTGCACAATCTGATGCAGCGCAAAGCTCTTCCCAGTGCCACGCTCACCGTCAATCAGGTACGCGCCAGTGGTCGAGTCCTTGGTCGTGTCCCAGTCTGCAGACAGCAAAACAACACAAAACCAGCAACATCAGTACTACAATTCCGCTGTTTCAAAACTGCACAGCACAACTCAACAACCCATCACCTTTCATGGTCGAGATGATCTGCAGCGTCGTGTCACGCAGCATGATGTGGCGGTGGCCCACGAGGTCGAAGGTGTCGTCCATGCGGCGCACGATACCCTCCGGGAAGAGCCGGTCCTGCTGCTCCTTGGCAAAGTCAAAGAACTTGAGGCGGTGCGCTTCGGTGGCCTACATAAATCAATAAATCAATCCATAAAACCCATTAAGATTCATCATCCAGTGTAGTATACAAAAAGTCAATTGCAGTCGCCCACCTGCGAGATGGGGACGCCCGCGAGGCTGCCGAGCTCCCCGGGCGTGGGCTCCGTCGCCTCCGTCGCCTCGTTCTCCGTGGCCGTCGCAGCCGCCAGCGCCTGCTTCGCGCCCCCAGGAATTTCAGTGGACAGCGCGCGCAGGGCCAAGAGCTGCAGGCGGCGCGCGGGCAGGCGCGTGGTCAGCACGCGCAGGGGCATCATCCTGTGCTGTCGAAGGGGTCGATGAGCAGATGACAGCCACACGAGCTGCAGTGATCGAGTTCGCGTGGGCCACACCACCATATGCGATAGTAGAGGGTCTGTTATACAGCATATGCTACTAGATGAGATTGGTGTGTCACACACCAAAGGGACGCGAAACGACGCGAACGAAACGGAGAGGCACTTCAAGTACGTTGTCGCTGTTACCGGACAAGGACGCCTGTATTGCCCACTTGGGAGTGACCAATTGTTTGTTGCCAATGGGGTCGGCGGCGTCGATGGCGAAGGAAGTACTGGGGGCGGGGGCAACGCACGGGGCGGCTCCGATCGCGTGCAAGCTCGGCGGTGACCAGGTGGCGGCGTTCGCGAGCAGCTCCAACTTCACGCCCGAGGAGATCGCCGCACTGCATGCGCACTTCGACCTGATCAGCTCTGCGCAGCGAGACGACGGACTCATCGACCGCAGCGAGTTCCAGACGGCGCTGGGCTTTACGGTCCAGGAGTCGCTGTACGTGGACCGCATCTTCCAGCTCTTCGACTCCAACAACGACAACTTCATCAGCTTCGCCGAGTTCCTGCAGAGCGTCTCGGTGCTGTCGTCGAAGGGCAGCACGGCTGAGAAGATTAAATGTGCGTGTAGGCTGCTGCAGGTGGTGCCCTCTGTTGCTCGGTGTTCGACGTTGTGACGCCATGTGTTTTGCATCTTGCTGCTCTTGCTTCGCGATACGCAGTCTCTTTCGACATCTTAGACTTTGACCGCGACGGCAAACTGTCGACGCAGGAGTTGCTGGGCATGTTGGAGGCTTGCATCCACGAGAACGGCATCAACATCCCGGCTGAGTGCCTCGCCACGATCGTGGCCAAGACGATGGCGGACGTGGACTTGGACAAGGACGGCTTCATCAGTTTTGACGAGTTCCGGGTCATGACGGAGGCCAACCTGCAGATGCTGAACCACGTGACGTTCAACGTCTCTGCCATCATCGCCGAGTACATGCCGGCGCTGCGCGTGCTGGTGGCCGGCAAGAGTTAGTTAACTAGCCAAATTTAAAGGACCTTCTTACATTGCTCGTACAGTCGCGGCACCAGCAGTCGGCAAACTCGCTTTACCATGTCCTATACCCTAACGCGATGGCAACACGACGAGTTCAAGTAGATTGTCGAGGTGAATGAATGTAGATCAAACTGAACAACGCGGGGCACGTTTGCTGCGCAGCAACGACCGCCACGAACGCCTCACAGATTCACTTCCAGCTTTTCGACCACAGCCAAGGGAAGGCTCCAGATGCCGATGCTCGTGAGATTCGTCTTCACTGCTGACTGGCTGGGCGCCAATCTTTTCGTAAACCCGAAGTTGGGCGGGGAGACACGCGCTCGATCATCTACACAGCCGAAACGACGTCAGGAGGTGTTGCTTGTCATCGTCCACTCATCGGCCGGCGCCGCTCGCAAAAATGGCACGCTCTTCTTTTCTCGCTTCAGCGGTCGCGGGGACCAGCTGCACTCTGCATTTCGCGAACTCGCCTTCAGCTTCACCATCTACTCCATCACGATACCTGTGCACCCGATGCGAATGGCGACGCGTTCGAGTCGACAGCCTAGCAAGGCGAGCTAAGCTGTTCTGGGGGTCCAATCTCTGCTAGAGACGAATCCACGCGAACTGCTATATTCACTCCCGAGTTTTCTCGCTGGACATTGTTCTGCGCCATGCATCAATAAAATATGTCACTGCTCCGCTTTCAGCATGCATATCGCTATCATAGCGTGGGCCCTCGCTGTCATCGCCACCGCAGCGTTCAGCTAATCGGCCGTCGCCGTCGAAAATGGTCGACTTCCTAAATCGGCCGGAGAGGGCCGTAAATCGGAGTCTCAATTGATCGAAACTCAGGGTTGAACCACAAGGGGAAGTAATTTGACTCGGGTTTTAAACTCCTATATAGGCCTGTAAAAGGACCGCGCGCAGACGACTCGTCACTGGTTAAAATAAATGAGATTGCCATCGAACTCCATCCCACTCAGCCGCAGTGCTCAAATTGAGCCCCAGCAGCGATCACCAGGAGTCCGAATTTGGCGGGCCGTTACACAGTCGCCCTGGAGCTAAAAGCGGCGCGCGAGCGGAGCGCCATGCTGAGCCGCTGTCTGGCCGCGACTTTCTGCGTGAATGAGAGCTGCGCAGTGACCGACCGCCGCCGAGCTCTTCCGCCGCCCGTGGACGTTGCCGACCGCCTTCCGCCCATGTCGAACCAGCAACAGGCCGCGGACCTGCTGGCCGGCGAGTACGCGCAGCGACGCCCGCAACTGGACAAGTCAGTGGACAAATCGGTGGACAAGTCAGTGGACAAGTCAGTGGACAAGTCGGTGGACAAGTCGGTGGACAAGTCGGTGGACAAGTTGGCGGCCTTCAAGTCGCAGATGCAGAGTCAGCAGCACGCGCCAGTGGCTGCGACGTCTGTGCAGCCTCAAGAGCAGGAGCAACAACAGGAGCAGGAGCAGCAGCCAGAGTGGCCGCTTCCACAGGACGACGCAGACGCCAAGATGCTGTTCCAAGTGGACCCGCCAGCAGTCAAGATCGGCCGCGAGATTGGCAAAGGAGCCTTCTCGGTGGTCTACGCCGGAGACTACCGCGGCCAGCACGTCGCGGTCAAGTGCCAGCCCAAGGACGCCGAGGGCAACATCCCGGCCTTCGTGCTGAGAGAGGTGCAGGTGCTGCGCCAACTGCGGCACCCGAGGCTGCTGCAGTTCGCAGGGGCGGCGGACAACGTCCGGGCCAAACAGGTCTGGATCCTCAGCGAGTACCTGAACAACGGGGACGTGGACCTGCTGCTGAAAGCCATTCGCAGCGGCAAGAAGAGCCACGTTGGTTGGCACCGCATGGTGCGCATCGCGCTGGACGCCGCGCAGGGCATCGAGTTCGTGCAGGAGCGGCACATCGTGCACCGAGACATCAAATCCTCCAACATCTTGCTGGACGACCAGCACCGTGCCAAGTTGTGCGATTTTGGCTTTGCGGTGGAGATCAAGCCGCTCACGTCATGGGCTCATGGAGCAGGTGAGTCGGAGGAGAGCAAGCAGCGCCGCAAGTCGTACTGCGGAACGGACGCCTACATGGCCCCCGAGATGTTCCTTGACGAGGACTACGACCAGAGTGTGGACATCTTCAGCTTTGGCGTGGTGCTCATGGAGATGCTGTGCTGCCGTGTAGCCAACACCGACGGCTTCGTGCAGCGTCTGCCGCAGTACAAATTCCGTGTACTGCTGCCCGAGTTCCGCGATGCTCTACCAGCCTCGTGCCCACCAGCGCTCGCAGCTCTCGCCGAACAATGTGTGTCGTTTGAGCCCAGTGAACGTCCGAAGATTCAAACGATCGTGCGCACGCTTGAAGATGTGTTTAAGGCCACTGCAAATTCGCATGACGTTGTGGAGTTGATTCCGTTCACGCCGTTTGAGCGAGAGCCGCAAATTGAAGACGACGACGATGCATACTACGGTGAGAATGACGACGATGAGGATGATAACGAGGAGGACGAGGAGGACGACGGGGATGACTACAATGATCGTGCCAATGGTCGGCATAGCACAATGGGCATGGAGTCAGACGAGGAGGACCGTGATGTTCACTCGCAGGTTGTCAACGAACCGTACTTCGATGAGGAGAGCGTTGACAGCGACATCCTTGCGCAGCCCTCAACGCCAGCGCCATATCACGAGGGAGGGATCCTCAAGCGCAATCGCCGCGGAAAACGCTCGTGGGCGGAAAAGTGGTTCATCGTGGACCACGATCAGCTGCACTACACGGAAATGCCACCCCGCAGGCAGCAGCAGCAGCAACGACACAACGCTGACTGGCGCTGCACTCTGCCGCCCATTTCATCGCTCTCATTGCGGGAGTGTCGTATCTGGAAGACGATGGAGATGCCCGAGCTCCGCTTCAATGTGATTGACAGCAACTGGAAGATTAAGCGTGAGTTGCAGGCTGTCTCCAAACGTGACCTCGAGATGTGGATGGAGCTCATCAACCAGGGCATCGACTACGCCAATGAGCTCTACGCACGTGAGCACGACCTACAAAATAACAGCACAAGTCCCAGCACTGGAACAAGTGCAAGTAGCAGCAACGCAAGTCGTCCCAGTCGGAATAAGTTGAACAAACAGGCGCAATGCGAAGAATCAACAAAACCCCAGCAACAGAGACCGAAGGCAAAATCAGATGCCATACCTCCGCGGAAGACAAGGCGCAGCCGAGGGTTAAGTGCTACTGCTATGTTTGAGGTGCCTCCCGAGATGCCAGAGACAGAGGAGAACCGCAATGACGAGGTCTACCGTTGGTTGAAGGAGATCGGGTTTCAGAGATACACGCCTATGCTCAAAGCGAAGGGTTTCGACTCGCTCGACTTTATTCGCGAGGTGCGCTACTTGTCAAGGACTGATCTATTGTGGACCATGCTCACCGTTTTTTGTTGCTTTTTGTAGACTGGTATTGAGATGGAGGACCTGAACTTCGTGGGCATCAAGGAGCCCATGGCACGTAAGGCTATCCGCTCAGCGGCTCGCACGCTGCGTGGCGATGATGATGATGACTGAGCAGAATGGGATGGGTTGCTTCTCTAGTGGCCTCATGATGTGCGGCGTATTCACGTGAGGCCTGTTTCCCCACTTCATAATGATGATAAGTACACTGGTAAATATTTTTCAACCACGACTTGTATTTCATTCATATCATCGCTCCGAGTGCTGTAGGAAAGCGTCACTGCGTTTCCTCCTTCGTGGCATCAAGTACATGCAGACTACCTAATAAGCAAATAAACGAAAGCCGAGACCGAAAAGCAAGCGCGCATACGTGAAAAGCTGGCAGCATCCGACTAGCTTCACAGCCTTTGCCACACTGACAGAAGTGAGCCTACAACATTGGCGCAGAGGATGTTAAGCCGTCCTCAACACCGGTCAGCAGATTGCGCAGGAACGTTTCTGTCACGCGCGTGTAATTGATGATCTCCGAGCGGTTCATCTTGTCCAGCGGCATCTCCGACAGCCCTGTCAGGTGCTCCGCATTCTTCTCCAGGTTCTCCTGCAGGTACTCGAACAAGTTCTTCTCTTTTCCATCCGGCAGGTAGTAACCAAACACATACGTGTACTTTAGCACTCGTCGGCACTCAATAAGTTGCTCCGTGGCCGCGTTCAGAAACTGCACGTCGATCCATGACGAATCTCCATGACTAGCCTGAAGCTCGATCATGCGCGATTCCGTGCCTTCACGCATCCGCTGCGCAAACTTACCAGCCTCGGAGTGGTTCGCGAAGCGCTGGTAGTAATGGAGGTATCTGTCAAGCTCTGCCTTCGCGCGGGCCGCATCGGTGTCGGAAGGCTGTACATTTGCATCGTAGCGGTTGCATTTGTAGTAGCCGCCCGTACCTGAACCGTGCTTGTCCCATCCCTCCATACAAATCTGATGTCCAAAAGATCAGTACCGTTCACGACACAAACTTAAATACAGACACTGCCAACTTACCCAGCAGAACTCGTAGTTGCACTTCCGGCACGTCATGTGATTACAGCCCTGGTTCTTTTCGATCCGCACCTGGCACTTGGGGCACTTTTTCGTGTTGGCCAGGATCCAGTTGGCCGTCTCTGACTCATTACGGCACTTCTCCTGCCAGGATGCCAGCTGTTCGCACGTTACTGGTGCGTGTGCTTCTTCTCCACAGCGCAAGCAAAACACGCATCCGCACGTGCACGTGACGGACGAAAGCCCGCCAGAACTAGAAATGGCTTTGCTGCAGCCAGGCGACGGGCACCATTTGACACCCTTGTTGATGTCCACGAAGGACCGCAGCAAGTAGCGCGCGTACTTGCGGTAGTCTTCCGGGCCTACAATCTTCTTGAAGATCACGTCGCTCACCACCTGCCAGGCAGCAAAAGTGTCAGTGGGTTAAAAGGTCATTAAGCCCACAGTCAAACTCTGCTAAACCAACCTCCTTGCAACCGTGCGCGGGGCAGGACGTCGTCACGCAGATCGGTCCCTCCGCAATCTTCAGCGACAGGTACGGCTTCCAGCAGTTCTGTTCCCCACAGCAGCCCATCTTTAGTCACACAGTTCCTGCACTTGCAGCCGCCCATTTCCACTCACCAGACAGTACACATGTCCACATCCCATGCCAAACACCTCGTACGGCGGATACACGTCGCAGCAAATGTTGCAGTCCACCTACAGCACAACACGGCCGTCAGTCAACCCACCGACCTTCTCTCCCACCTGCAGCTTCCTACCAGTTCTCCCTCTGCAAACGTCGGTCCCGACTTGTCCGCATACTCCACACCAGCCTCGTGCTTCGTCTTGGCCGGGTCGGCGTAGTACCCTCAAAGAGCTTCTCCTTGTTCCAGCTAAAGTAGCGCAGCAGCACCGACGCCACGGGCGCCGAGATCTCCAGCACCTGCGCGATCTCGCCAATGAGCGCGCGTTGCTCCTGCAGCAGCTCCTGCTCGTCGATGACGTGATACTCCTGCTGCTTGTGGCCGCCGGCCTGGCCCAGCCCAGGACTCAGCCGCTTCTTCTTGGCGGCCGAGCCAGCCGCGCCCAGAGGCGACAGCGAGTCGGCGTGCTGCTTCTTGGACACGTGGCGAGTCGCGTCGGCCTGCGAGTCATCCTCGTCCTCCTCTGAGTACTGGTACTCGTCCTCCACGTCGCTGTAGTGGTACTCGTCGTCGGACAGCGGCGAGAGCGGCGGCTCGGCGTTGGTGCTCATTTTGGAGGAAGACGCGGGAGATCTGGGGCGTGGCAGGGGTCGGAGGAAAGAGCAGACGGAGAGGAAGCGAGAGAGCAGGTTGCGGACACGTGGAGATGCGTGTGGGGAGGACACGACGCCGAGAAGCTACTACGTGGCTAGAGCTTCCGCTGTGGCGCTTGCTTTTGGGTTATTGCAGCCGGAAAGAAAATGCTGGAAAGCGAAACCGGTTTGGAGAGAAGAGCGGCGGTATCGTACCGGTAGTGACCAAATCTGCCACGATGGGAGGCAGCCAATCAGAGAGCATTGGACACGTCGCCGACGTCCCGAGTTGTGTACGGGACGCAGGATACGGGACGCTGAAAAACCTGCTGCGACCCACTTTTCCCGCGAGTTGACTTGGAATTTGCATACGGCGGCGAAAAGTGGGTCGTAGCTGGGACCCACTTTTCGCCGCCAGATACAAATTCCAAGTCAACTCGCGGGAAAAGTGGGTCCCGTCCCGTAGAAAAGGCGGACCGATCCCGTAAAAAGTCTCCAATGACGCTCCAATCGTAAAATATTAGTCGTCGCCGTGATGGCGACGCACCAAGCACACCGACTGCCGTGGACGACGCTGGCGGACGTCTATGCGGACGTCCAGAGCGACAACGGAGGACAGCGCTACCGTCCAACCGAGCAGAGCGAGAAGAAGACGCGGCATTTGGCGCGCTGTTTGGTGTCGGCGTTGCAAGACTTTCGGTCGGACCAGCGTCCCCCTGAGGACGCCGAAGGACACTCGCTGGACCCTTCAACGTGGGGGCTCGACCCCACGGCAGGACTGGGCTACACTGGCTTCTACTATAGTCTGCTGCGCGGCTACGTGGAGCTGAACCTGCTGCTGCTGGATGGGGACAAGTTTCTGTCCATCCTGCAGCGAGGAAGCGAACGGGCGAAACATTGTGTCCTCCTGCTGTGTGGACACATGGATGGAGGACATCCGGAATGGATGGCAGGACATTTAGCACCGGTGATGAGCGAGGAGGACGCTTTCAAAATGAAGCCGCTGACGGCGGAGGTGCTGCAGAGGATCCGAGACCACTGCGCGCTGCTATTCCGGTGTCTCAACAGTATCAGCGGATAGAACAGGGCGCTCGATCCGGAGTTCGCAGTGAACTGCATCGCTCCGATTTAGTGACGTGGGGTGTGTGCTCAGAGCACAGCTCGAAGGTGCGGCGACTCCTCATGGTGGCCGCTTTCTGCCAAACAACATGGACCCCAAAGCCACCCCGTTACTTGCGTGGTAGTTGCTTGTTACCTTTCGCAAGAGCCCCTGGATCCTGTGACAGACAGGAAAAATGCTACTGCTTGCCGCTAGATCCTGTGTTTCATCCGAGCGCGTACGCGGTCAGTCATTCTCCCATGTAACAACCGATTCGAAAAGCCGAGTCCTCTCATTACGCTCAAGATCGACGAAGGTGACTGTGGCTAAACCCATGACAGTGAAACTCGCGACCGTATTCCTGGGCCTGGTTGAAATGAGGACCTCAGTCTGAGGTCAATCTTCGAAGATGGGTGAAGACTCCGTCAACGATGCAGGAAGAAGGTAGCGATATGATCTCGACCGACGCAAGGTTATTCAAGTGAAACGGAGTTGAGACTGCGACTATATATACCACTGGCAAGACGACAACAGCATCCAAAGCGTTGTCGAACAGGGCTCTCACCCAGCAAGTCCTAGCCAAGCTATTCAGAGCGGTGGTCATGCCTTGTATTTATCGGAGACCAGCAAGGACAGCAACACTTCGTATGACTTCCAGACCAACGATGGTAGTGAGAACTACGACAGCCTGGACTTCCCTCATCGGATTCAGAAAAGAGCGAAACGGGGCAGTGAGGCGTCCAACCAAGTGGATGTTTAAGACCAACCAAGATTAGTTGCCTCACGAAGGACTCATACATTGTTTCGACCAAGACACCAACGCCAGCAATGGAGAGTCCCGTTACAAAGGCCCCGACGATTAATAGTCCACTATCGACCGAGGCACTGTCGAGAGACCCATGACTCGATCTGTCCGATTGCTTCAGGAAGCATTTAGCACAGATGTTAAGTAGCTGGTGCAGTGCTAGATTTTTCCATCGGCGCGCTCATTTGCAAACAACACAGCTTTCGTTGATTAACTAGCTTATACGCGTTTGGTTTTCATCAAGCGCTTCCCCTATGAATACAAGCGAACGAACTCAGGTGATACGAAATGCAGCACTTGGCCTCCGTCATGCAGAGGCACTCACGATTCACTGGGACTAAATATTAAATAGCAAGAGGGGGCTTCTCGTCTCTCTCTTCGGTCTCCACTTCCGACTCTCCTCACTCCCGTGCACTCAGCACGCGCAGCGTCTTCTTCGTCGTCTCGTACGTCGAGAACATCACGGCCGCATACGGCACGATGCGAGCCAGGTTGGGTCCTGTGCCGCGATAGAGCGCCAGCGGACCCTCGTCACGAATGACCTTGCGGAAGCAGTCGCACATGCCGCGGTAGTACAGCGTGGACGGACTGCCTCCTTCGGCTGTCAACGGACCCACACTCGACACGTTCAGGTGCACTTGCTGGGACTGCAGACGCTTCTTGACCGTGTCGAACGGATACGCCACGGTTTGGGCGATGGCTCCGGCCACACTGCCGCACACAAAGTAGTCCAGCCCGTCCATCTCCGTCTTGCCCTCCGGCCACCGATAGGCCGGCCACTGGTGGCGGATGGCCGTCAGCTTCAAGTACTCGTAGCAGCCGAACTGCACGCCTTCGAAAGGGATGGCGCCTACGACTCCGGACCAGCCTCCTCGGTAGAGGCCGCGCAGTCCCTCTCTCTCCAGAATGAGCTTCACTCCCTGCAGCACGCCTCGGATCTCACTGTTGGCCGCCGCCGGCGCGGTGGTCTGCGAGATCATCCTGGTCCGAACAACCTCCAAAGGGTACGTCCCCATGGTGGCGATGAGGCCGGCGAGTGCTCCGCACAGCGCGCGCTGGCAGTTGGTGAGCTCTCGGCCGTCGCGCGCCGCGAAACGCGCCTGCAGCGAGTCGTAGAGGTAGAACTTGAGGCCTGCGTAGGGCCCGAGGCGGCAGCAGCCGGCGCTGTTGCCGCGCCAGAAGGCCCGGACGCCGTCCAGCGCGTACAGCTCCTTGACGGTGCGTGCAATGGCCGAGCTGGCCGAGGACTGAGAGGAGACGGCCCGGGCGGCCATAAGTGTGGACGGCGCCGAGAGCTTCGAGCCTGTAGCTGTCGCCACCGTCTCGGTGGTCGACACGGGTCCGTTCACTTGGATGACGATCTTGAGCACATCCAGAGGCGACGTGCAGGAGCGTGTGACGCAGCCGGAGACCACGCCGGCCACCACTGACTCCAGGCCGGTGCTTCTGGTGGCGGAGGCGTCGGCTGCGATGCCTTTGGGCCTGCCCATGGCTAATGAGAGGAAGCTGGTGCGATTGATTGGCGATAAGACGCGCTTTGTTTGGCGCTTCACAGGAGACCTGTGTAGCTCCTTGCAGATTGCGAAGTGAGGGTCTCGATGACCCGTTTGGGCGCAGTTAAACGCGCCGCTGGAGATGGGCCCATAAAAATGAGCATACTGAGAGGAAGACAACGTGTCCCGAAACCTGCCTTGAAGAACGGGAGGCGGGGTGTCGCCCCCACGTCTCATAGTGATCGGGGCCAGTCCCGCACAATGCGCAAACACGACCTCCCTCCTTTACGACGCTCAGACGCAACATTGAAGGCTGCGCTCAGCCGCGTTGGGTTCCTCGGCTTTTCCTCGCGAGCTAAAATGCATTGCAGGGATCATCACCTTAACATTGTGCAGCAGCAGCAATGAGCTTGCAAGGCAACATGCCCAGTACCTTTGGCGGAGGTTATCAGATGTATGTTTGGCGTGCGCATTTTCGTGCGAAAAACGGTCCTCGTAATCGCTTGCTCACTATGCCCTCGCTCGCTTGCTCAGAGGCACAGCAGCGAGAAAAATCTCGTCGACTGGCGCTGGCGCCGGCAGCAACGGCGCCGTGGTCGTCACGACCATCGCGCAAAAGTGTGGGCGGCTTCTTGGGTGAAGTCGAAAATGACGGAAAGTATGGGACCGTGTTGTCAGGCCCAGACGTCTGAAGCGAGCCGTCCTGGGCCCTGTGGCCACTACTAGTATTTGGTCTATCATTATAATAATATCAAGGGGCTGTTTAGAGAATGAAGAGGAGAAAATGCAAGGGAACAACGGATCCACCCACCGAGCTCAACTTGTGAAGATCGATGCTGCCACTGATAGTTTCTCGGTAGTTATTAATACAAGTAAGTTACAACTGGTCAGCGGGACTTACTTGAAGAATATTAATATCTATCTGCCATTTTGCGAAAAAAACATAATACTTTTTGTAAACTCGCTTGTCAGATTGAACATTCAAAGCGGTTTGAAGCATGGTGTCCTGCATCTAACAGCTACAGGCCATGATAACGTCGCTCAAGATAAACACGTCATAAAGCACCAATGCTACGCTGTTCATTTTCATTTCAGGCCTGTACTGCACGTACAAAAACCGCTGGAATTGGCTCATTCCAGAGGATTTCGAGCATCCAGAGGAGGACCAGATAATCTGTATTGCGCTGCACTAATATTTCCCCAGTGAGGTGCCTGTAAAAGTGCATGACTTAATTCAACAAAGCAAATTGTATTAATCATTCATTATGTATGGAGTGCTCGACCTAAAACACGACTTTAACTCTTTTGTCGCCGAAGGACTTCAATTATTGGAGCACTACACTCCCAAAAGTACATTTTCTTAGTGTGGGAGCATTAGAGAGTATGTTGCTCTCGCTGCTGTCAGAGGTTATCGCACAAAAGCCATTTATGTGTTCCAGTACGAAACCATTGCACGTCGAGTTCGCCCAACACAACTCGCAGCAGCTCTTGAACGATTCTCCCATTGTTGGTAATGTGTAATATGACCGCCAGGTATAGTCCGAAACCAAGTTAGGACCATTGTCTGTGCAGGGGCTACTGGCCGGGTCTCTCGTCGGCGCCTCAGTCGTTGATGGGCTCTCAGTAGCTGAAGTCTCCGTGGTGGGGTTTTCTGTTGCTGGAATATCGGTCGTTCGGGTTTTCGTCGTAGCTGGCACGACTGGGGTCGGCGTGCCAGTTGCTGGATAAATCCCCGTTGTACGAATTGCAGTCATCGGCACATGAATTGTCGACTCATCATTGCCATCGCTACCGCTGCAATCACTGGAAGTGGTGTTAACGTATGCATCGATCGTGTCGCCCTTGCTGCTGTTCTCTGACACCAAAGAGTACGAGTCGCGTCCGGAGTAAATCTCGTTGTCGTTGCCATCACGACTATTCTCTACCGGGTACGATTTCTTGCTGTCAGTGAAGTCGCCAACGTTGTCTGCAGTCTTGCTTGAACGAAGAACCTCTTCGTCACAGCTCGCGTCGTCAACACTATCTTGACTGGTCTTCGAGGGTACGACCTCTTATCACCCTTCGTGCTCCCGTCTTGCTCCGACGGATACGAGTTCTGGTTGCCAGTACTGCCTTCTTCCTTGCCGTTGTAAGCAGTCGTCGTCGAGGATGACGGTCCCAGGTAGGTGCTGTTTTTCTCGTCTACGGCAGGCTTCTCGTTCTGGAAAAAGTACGACTTGTCACCGTTCTTGCCAGGCGCCGACGTGTACACGTTCTCGACGGGGTTGCTTCCAGTGTTATCCTCTCCACTCTGACCAGGGTACGATGGGCTCGACTCCGTGACATCACCGGTGTTGTCAACGCTTTGGCCACTCTCGTTGGACGTGGACGGGTACAAACTCATACTGCTGGGAGCACTCTCACTGGTTTTCGACTAGGTCGAACTGAAGTTATCGTTGTCGTAACTCTTGCCATTCTTGTTGTTTTCGTGGGCGTACGTCGTTGTAGTTGAGTACGAGCTCTCATTGACAATACCGTTCTCGACGATCTGGCCATCCTGAGCAGCCTGACCACTCTTGTACGAAGTCGTCTCGCCACCCTGTTGGCCGTCTTTCGCAGTATACCCGAACGGACTTGAGTATGAGTTGTCTTCGTACTTGGTTGTTTCGCCCTGCTGCTGTCCAGGTTGTTCCGAGTTGCTGGTGGTGGTAGTCGTCGCTCCACTTTCACTTCGGAGGTAGGACTTCGCACCCGCAGTATCCGTGTTGGTATTCGATTGGTACTGTGTCGATGGACCAGTCTGTTCAGAGACGCCTTTCTCGTTCTGCGTAATGGGGTCTCATCGCTGTTGATGGTATCACCTCCAGCTGTGTTGGTCGTGTAGGGAGAGTAGTCTTGCGTCGCAGTGTAAGTCTCGTCGGTCGCAGTGACAGCGCCACCGCCAATTTGCGTCGTCGTGGCCACACTAGACTTTACTGCGTTCTCATATCCAGATCTCGACTCGACTTCGGGAGTGCTGACGGTGCAATCATCGTGGGTGGCAGACGCTAGGCCCAGGAGCACGGCAGTGAAAATCACTCTTATCGGTTTGGTTACTGTCACCATGGTTGTCCTTTGGCTGTACGCTGAGGTGAGTACTTGAGAGGTGAATTTCGCCTTGAGGATATTAGCTCGACCTGGTGAATTGGAGAATGAACGAGTGATTAAGCGGAAGGAATGAATAAAAACGCCCGAAGGTCCTGCACTAGGATTCACAGTCTTGATACGACGGACCCAGCTCGGAATCGGGGAGTAAAACCAAAAGACAGGCGACTGCGCCATATACTTTCCGGTCATCAACCGTTTCTAAACTCGATCGGCGGGTGCTCAGTGAAAGGCAACAAGGACGCGGGTAAAATGAGGGGTAAATGAGAAGGACATTTTGACCATTGTCAGGGTGTGCCGAATGTGCCGTCGCAGCATTTAATGACTATCGGTATCGTTTGCAGCGGTGAAAGCTGTTTGGCATGATATTTGTTATCCTTATCGCTGTGTATTTTGGAGGTCGCAAGCTACCGGCGGAGGACACAGAAAACTCGATGCAGTTGAGATGATATGCCGTTTAGACATGAAAGGCACAGTACGGTGGTTGCATGTTGCACTGATTCGGAGAAAAGGCTCTTCGTAAGGCGATCGTGGGCTGATTGTTCAGCCCCTGCCCCATGAACCGCATTCGAAACGTCGTGCTAGATAGCAGTTCTGTTGAAGCGCGCTAGACTAGCTACCTAGGAAGGCAACCCTCTGATTAGCTGTTCTTCACGACTCGTGAATCACGAGTCCACATCTTTTCCAGTCCAGCACATGACACTGAGCAGCATGATAGTGATGAAGCTATCCCCAGCCGAACGCGTGAAGGTGCTCTGCTAGGGACAGTGCTTCACTGTGCTGACCTAGGAACGACACTCAAGTCTCTTTCACTCGAGACAGTACAAAATCAAAAGGAATGGCATGAAGTCGTCGAGATTACCAGTAGATGCTGGTCGGAGAAGCAAAGATGACTGATCACCGCCCTCGCGGCGACCAATACCTGTAGACGAAGGAAGTGGGCGAGCTCAATAAAATGCCGTTTAAATCGCTTGTGTGGACGCCGAACCATTTGACGAAGGTGAGCCATCGCAATAGTGCTGTCTATCGTGCTGAATAACGAAGTGAGGTCTTCGAGGTCTTGACCAGCACTGTCCGACGGGAGCTTCGCGACAATTGCCAGAGTTGCGCTCTTTGACTGGCTCAATCGAGCTCCCGCGTTGGCCACCACCAACCAAGCTCTGTGGCGTGGCCACTCGCAGCGTTGACGGTCTCACTCCGTCAAGCGCATCCGAACGACTGCACCAGAAATGGTGCAAAGTCCTTGCAAATCCTCTTCTCCTTGCTGCGCGTCAGAGTGACGTGCGTTTAACCAGCCAGCCTCAACCAGGCAAAAGGTGCAGCAACAGCGGCAATCTCCTGCATCGCCGCCAACCTTGCCCCCAACAGTAGTGTTGGCCCAACACACGACTCCATCCCATAATCATTCCTTCGGAACCCCATTTTCCAATCCACTTGACTGGTCCCGACTGGTGGCCTTCCATGCTTTTCCCTCGGAACCGTCGCAGGGGACGCCTACGTGCGTGTCTCGCGCAGGTCTCTCGCCCCTACAAACTCCCAGTCAACGCGCTTCAACCTCCGCCAGATCCCTCAGTCTCCAATCTGCCACGCACCCCACAGGTCTCAAACAATAGAAGAACGTTAACATGGGGAACGTCGCCGCGAAAGAAGCGCCAGAGCCCCAGGAGACCACTCCGCCACCTGCCGCCTCGTCCTTCCGCGTGCTCTCCGCCGCCCAGCGCGCCGTCACCTTCGACGAGCGCGTGCACTTGCGCTCGGGCGCCGAGGCCCGCGTGACGTTGGGGCTGGGCGCCCGGGCGGACTTCCGGCCGCTGCAGCGCGCCGCCACGTACGACCCGCGGCTGCGCTCGCAGAAGCAGCTGCTGACGGCCGGCGACGTGCTGCACCGCCGCTTCTTCAACGCGCGCGAGCAGCGCGTGAGCTCGCCGAGCTTGTTCCGCATCGCCGAGAGTGAGAGCGAGCGGGAGCAGGAGCATCAGGAGGCTGCAGTGGTGGTGGACCCATACTCGACGGGTATGACGCTGGCCCAGCGGCTCATGGCCAGAGGCTACACGGTGCTGTGTCTGTTTTCAGACACGCTACAGGTCACACAGGAGCGGATCGAGCACGTCCCCAAGGAGATGTGGCAGCAGTTCCCAGCCATTTTGTACCATGACGGAGACGTGGAGAGGAAGGACGAGGCTCAGGCCCTGAACGACACAGTGGAGGCTCTCAAGAAGGTCAAGAACGTGGACATCATTGGCGTCTTTGCTGGCGCTGAGACGGGCGTGCTACTGGCTGACAAACTCTCGGAGAGGTTGGGCTACACGACCAACGGCACCAAGGGCTCGGCAGCCAGACGCAACAAGTTCCTCATGGGAGAGAAGGTGCGAGCCGCCGGGCTGCGAGCCGTCGGCCAGCTGGCGGCCACCAAGTGGTCGCAGGTCGAAACCTTCGTGCAGAAGCAGCTGGTGCCACAGCTCAAGGGCGCAGACTTCAAGGTCATCGTCAAGCCCGTGGAGAGCGCCGGCAGTGATGACGTCACGCTCTGCCACTCGATGGACGAGGTCCGCGCGGCGTTCGGCAGCATCCAGGGCAAGATTAATGGACTGGGGCTGGAGAACCAGGCCACGCTGGTCCAGGAGTACTTGGAAGGCACCGAGTACGTGGTGGACACGGTCAGTCGCAATGGCGTGCACAAGGTTGTGGCGCTGTGGGAGTACGACAAGCGCGCGGTCAACGGCGCGCCGTTTGTCTACTACGGCGTGCTGCTGCGCGACGCTCCGGTGGGCTCAATTCTGGAGAAGGCCGCCAACTACGTGCTGAAGGTGTTGGACGCCCTGGAGATCGTGCACGGACCCGGCCATGCTGAAGTCAAGGTGGTGAGGGGCGAGCCGTGCCTCGTGGAGATCGGATCGCGTTGCCACGGCGGCTCCGGCTCATACCTGCCCATTGTGACCCCGTGCCTGGGTTACAACCACGTGGACGCTGCACTGGACTCGTATCTGGATGAGGAAGCGTTTAACCGCCTGCCTGACCGCCCGCTGAAGCTCAAGTCGCACGGTTGCGAGGCTATGCTGGTGGCCTACGAGACCGGAAAACTGGCTGGATACCCGGGTAAGGAGGAGCTGGAGAAGTTGCCGTCTACGGTGTCCACAGTGTGGTTTACGCACATTGGCGAGGAGCTGAAGACTACGGTGGACATGTTCACAACGCCTGGTAGCGTGATCATGGTCAACGAAGATGAGGAACAGCTGAATCGCGACTATGAACGTATCCGCGAGTTGGAGCACAAGGGTTTGTACGCTGTGGAGCTCGAAGCGGAGGCCGATGCCAAGCTGGAGGGATCGCGCGGCACAGTTGTTGTGGTGGACCCTTTCTCCACTGGTGCAGTACTGGCCCACCAGCTCATGGAAAAGGGCTACGAATGCATTTGCGTATACAGCGATCGCTTGGAGAACATCGAAAGTGTGGCGAGCCTGGTTCCAGAAGGACTATCACTTGCTTTCGCAGCCACCGTCGCGTTTGAAGGAAGCCTGGAGAAGACAGTGAGCGCTGTTCGCAAGGCGACAAAGGAGATTGCTTCTATGCAGAAGAAGGGCAAGCAGAGCGACAAGAAGGCCTCTGTTTGCGCTGTGTTCGCTGGAGCCGAGTTGGGAGTGAAGCTTGCGGATGCTCTTACAGATGCGCTGGGTCTGGAGGGTAATATCATGGAGCACTCGAACGCGCGACGCGACAAGTACCTAATGGGCGAGACTCTGCGTTCGCACGGCGTGCGAGCTGTCAAGCAGGTGAAGGCGACGACGTGGGCGGAAGCTGAGGCCTTCATCACGCAGGACCTCAAGCCTGAGCCCTTCGAGGTGGTACTCAAACCGCTTGAGAGCGCTGGCACGGAGGATGTGGTTCTATGCCTGTCAATGGAGGAGGCGCAGCGCACGTTTGCAAGCATTTTGGGCAAGATCAACGGCCTTGGCCTTGAGAATGAGGCAGTGTTGTTGCAGGAATACCTGGAGGGCGATGAGTACGTGGTGGACACGGCCAGTCGCAATGGCGAGCACAAGGTGACAGCCATCTGGAAGTACGACAAGCGTCGTGTCAACGATGCCGCGTTCGTTTACTTCGGACTGTCCCTGGTTCCAGCCGAGGGCATCGTAAACGACATGATTGACTACCAATTTCAAGTGCTCGGTGCGTATTTTGGTGTTGTTGGTGCCAACTGACAAGAACTAGGTCCTGGCTAACATTTTGAATTATTGTGCTGCGTAGATGCCCTGGGAATTCGCAACGGACCTGCGCACGGTGAGGTAAAGTTCTGCCGTGGCTCTCCAGTGCTGATTGAGGTCGGTTCTCGCTGCCACGGTGGCGAAGGAGCGTGGGTGCCCATTGCAAACATTTGCGTTGGCTACAACCAGGTGGACACAGCTGTGGATAGCGTTCTGGACGCTGAGGCCTTTGCTAAGCTACCGGACCGACCCAGGAAGCTCCTGGCATACGGCTGCGAGGCTATGCTAGTGTCGTACAAGAACGGTGTCCTGAAGAGCACGCCGGGTATTGCAGAGATCGAAAAGATGCCTGCCTTCCTCAAGAAGGAAATTTTCGCCGCATCGGGAGACAACGTGCGCCAAACGGTCGACATGTTCACGACGCCTGGTAGCATCATGCTTACACACAAGGATCGCGACGTGCTCGAGGCTAATCTAGCACGTATCCGTGAACTCGAGGTCGATGGATTATTCGAGTTGGCTTAGACTGGTAGAAGAACGGCAGCAACGCATCTTGACGCAAGACGAGGCACGAGGAAAGTATACACGGGGCGAGTGATGCTTGGATGAGGTCCCAAGGTACTGAGCATGCCCGTGTGCGTCTCGCGTTTCTTGAATTACTTTCGTATTATCTAATGGATTCATTTGGTATAACTACTTTGTTGCGTGTGTCACTTGAGGGAGGACCTGATGCTTGAGGCAGTCGTTGATCTTGCAGGACCTGCCTTCGAAGGTGCAACGCTGGCAGTACCCAGAGCGCTTATTTGGTGACAAGGCACCACCGCCCCCACCGCTTTTGTGGCTGTGACTATGATTGTGATGCTTTTTGCTAGCTCTCGGAGGACTGGGTGACTTTGAAGGGGTTGACTCGGTGCCAAGAGGGCCAGTTAAAGCTTTCATGAGCGGAACAAGCTTGTTATCATCAGCAACATCGGGCTCGAGCAATGTCATGTCACGAGAAGAGAGCTTCCTTTGGGAACTTTGAGTCATGGGCAATTCACCACGATGGCCGTCTTGACGAACTTCATGTACGATGGGGTGAGGAAGTGTAGAAAGAGATGGAGACGGCGGAGGTGACGTCTGTGACGAGGAATCCCGCAGCTTTTGGGTTTGTGGTGGTGGTGATTACATTGGCGAGATGACGGTGGCTGCTGTGTGTAGATCAGAGCTGCTGCCCGCGCTGATGACAGCGGTGTTAGCTCGAGCGCTGGCGCAATGGTGGCACGCGACGAGTGCTTATCGAGCTTGGAGTTGGTTGTGGTGGCGGCGCGTGGGATTTCACTCTGATCATCAGCATCCCTGTGTGAGATTGAAGAAGAAGATTGGCGGGGCGTTTTGCGTGGTGTCTTATGCTGATGGTGCTTCGTTCTGCTGGTCAGTTGAGATGCTTGCACTCCATGAAGAACCAACGGCGGCAGAATTGATTGTGATAGAGCAGGTTCCGGGTTTGCTGTTGCTGTCTCGTTGACAACAGGAGATGCTGGTGCTGTAGGAGGTGCCGAAGCTGGCTGGTTTTCCTGGGATCTCGGCGTTCCTAGCCCCCGCTTGTTTGTGATGGGGCTCTTCCGTCTATCATGTCAATAAAGGTTAGATCAAGAATTCAAGTAAGAAGTTCTTCCAGAGATGGGGTGACCTCACCGTGGTGTTGGCTTCGAGTCTGGCGGCGTCGCTCTCCCAGTTTGCGGTGGTGATGGTGCTGAAGCAGGAGTTTGCACTGATGGCGTTGGCATTTCGTTCGACTTTTCTTCCGTGGTGGGTGTTGTTAGTGGTGTGTAGCCATCTTCCGCATAATCGTCCTCCGCATTTTCCTGAGGCTCAAGCGAGGAGCGTTGGGAAAACGTTTGCTGAAGTGCAGATGACACTATTTCGCCGACAAACGGCGCAGCTAGATCATGACATTTTGCTGCCACCTCACGATCCGAATGAGATTGTGGGAGCTGTAAAGCTGGTACATCAACGGGCCCAGTGGTTGTTTCGGGCGACGAAGGGGGTTCATGTTGTGAATCAAGGCCGGCGAAATTATTGTCAGGTTGATCCACTTCATCCATTTGAGGAGGATCTTCAGGTGAGAAAGCTTTCGCTGCTTGAGCAAGAAGCTCTCCGTACACGGCCTGAGTGAGACATTCACTAGTATTGCCAATGACCTGAGCTAAGTTGTGCACAGCCCTACAGACCGCCGTCTCGACTGTCGCTTTCGCAAGCGCATGAATTTCCGCCACTGGAGAGTTTTCGAGATGCAACGAAACTCGTGGGATCTCATGAACGATCGCAGCTTCTTGGGCAAACGGATTGTTGATCTGCATCTCGGTGGATGGCAGATTATCGCTGGGTGGGGTGGCTGCAGCCACGACATGAGCTAACACATCACTGGCCACAGCCTGGGTTATCCACTCGGTAGCACCCTGCACGGCCAGATCCTCATCAGGGGCCATGGTAGTGTCAGGAGGAACATCCTTGTCTGAAAGAGTGCCGTTATCAGGAGTCAAATCCACAGAGACCAGCTCGCTGCGTACAGCTTGTGTTAGCCATTCGGTGGCATTTTCTACAGCATGAACCACAGCAGTCAAAGCCTCTTTCGTCACAGTGTCTATTGTCGATGTGGCAATGTCATGGACAACTTCGCTTGAAGCCTGAAGGTTGAGGTGAGCGGGTGGAATTGTAGTTGGAAAGTGTCCACCCTCTGCCTTCAAAATATTAAGGTCATTACTCGAAGGAGAGGCTGCCACCACCGCCTGGGAAATCAACTCGCCGCGCACGGCTTCTGACAACCACTCGGTAGCTTGCGCAACTGCTTGAGCCACATCTTGCACTGCTTCCTGGACAGTAGCATTGACTACACCCGTTGCAACATCGCGAACGACCGAGACGTGCAGCTCACCAAACATTGGATTTTGAGATGGATTGGCCACATCACCACCAAAATGAAGAGCTAGAGTTCCAGGTCTCACCGCCTCGCCCATATCGTCGTCACTGCTCATGACGAGCTCGTGCCAGCGCCAAAATGAACTTGCAGACGACTATCTCATCCTCAGACCTGCAAAAATAGCGGGTATTTTCAACAACACCAAGAATGAATTGGAAAATTATTTTAATAATGTGGATGGACGTCCTCGATATCAGACTTCAGCCTCGCGCAATGTCCGCGGCGAAAGTGGTCTACGCTTTGAGTTGTGGAGTTCTACCGGGGTTCGAGCTCGCGGCGAAAGCGTTTTCCCGATAGTTCTGTTTCGCAGCGTTCCTTTGTGTAGAATGGCTCGTACACTTTGAACGAGGTCATGCTGGACCTCATACCGTTCTGCTGTTTCCACCACGGATTCATATTGACGCAACGCTGCATCATGGTCGCTCAGATGCTCAAGCTCTACCGCAAGATTGTAGTGTGCAACAAACAGTAGCTGAGCAAGCTCGATGCTTAGATCGGTCGCGTCACCATTTCGAGTGAGTTGTGCGACTGCAGCCTTGGCATGAGTAGCTGCTGCAGCGTGGCGATGTAGTTGCGATAGTACAGCACACAGATTGAGTCGAGTGAGAGCAATTTCAGACACTGGCGCAGTCGTCTGACCAGATTCAGCCGATCGAGCCTTGAGCTGGAGCTTTAACGCTTTCTCGAGGAACTTAACGGCCGCTAGCGGTTTACCCGTGTGCTTGGCGTGACAAGCGAGGTTGTTCAAAGTAATTAGGCGGAACGCACGCCTTCGATTCACGTGCTGATCCTCAGGTATGCTTCGCAAGTAACCCGTGCGCCTCGTGTGCTGCTCTGCATGCAAGAGTAATTCTCCACACTGCTCTGTGGTGGTCATGTCCTTTGGTGTCGAACGTTGAAGTGCCTGCATTGCAAGCGTGTTGCTTAAAAGCAGAAACTCTTCACAGCCTTGCTGGAAAAGCACCGAGTTGATGCCGAACCGCTCCTTGTAGTGAAAGATGAGTCTTTCGACATCCTCGAGAGCCTCGTAGACGGCAGAAAACGGCGCGTGGGGGTCAGCATCAAGTTCTCGGACATGTACAAGTGCAGCAGCCAATGCCACCACCGACTGTGGCTCGTCCATTCGGAATATAGAGAACCAATTACGGGGTTGGTTAGGATTTGAATGACAACGCCATGCCTTGGTTGAATGAAGCAGAGATAAGACATGAGATAGGTTGGTGACGTTAAGCTTCAAAATAGCAACAATGATAGTTGCAGCGTTGGAAGCTCGAGAAAATCACACTATTCAACTGCAGAGGACGGAGATAGCAGCACGTTGAAAGTAAAACGAGCAGTCATGGACGTCACTCGACGGCTTCGCGAACTAGGCTTTCAGCGTGGACGATTCCAAAGGTGGGGCTTCGTTCGTAGCGAATGCTTGATCAAATTGATGACGTATAATTTTTCTATCGGTGTAGCAAATTCCGGACTCGCCATGAGCCCAAAACTCGGCGCACGAAGAGAGTTCGGCGTTCAATTCCCTGGGAGTCGCTGTTCATGCGCAAATCGCGAGCTGAAAAGCGGGTAAGTCCTACATTAAAGCCTCCTCAACCAAATGTGTATGGTCTAACAATTTAATGCACTAAACTACTAGGAGATAATCCTGAGACCATGGGAGTACCCGATGGCTGCGCAAAATCTTTCGGTCATTCTCATCCAGAAGCGTGTTCGTGGTATGCTCTGCCGAAAGCGTCAACCATTAACAGCGGCTTTAAAAGCGGCTAAAGGGATCCAAAGCCGCACCGCCACTTCAACAGTCAGTCGTTTTCGCAGTCCAATGCAGCAGTTCATCGCTCGCGGAGGAGCTTCTCCGATGAACGTGGGTTCCAAAACTTTGTGGCGATGAAACTACAAGCTTGGTTCAAAATGCACCGTCAGCGTTGGTGCACAGCGTTAGAGCGCTTCTCACTTTACCACATTGCTGCACTGCAAATCCAATACACGTGGAAGTCTCACTACCAGCACAAGTTGTATCAGAGACAAACGCGTGGTTCGACTGCTCGGGCAGCAGTGTTGACACCAGCAAATCTGGCTGCGTTGTGCATACAGAATGCTTGGAAAAGCTACACACACCGACGCATTTTCCGGTATTACCGAGACCTGTTGGCGTTCGAAGCTCAGGTGACCCCGCTCGGATGTTACGAGCTATTAACCCTGCAGAAGCCGGATTGCTAGATGCTTCAATGGGAGCACAAGTGCGTTTCCGTCTCGGCGGATTGGCGTTCCCGCCGACCATATACTACAAAATCTTCACGCGAAAACCAGTGTGCGACTTGGGCGCTTTTAGTCCCAAGGACTACACGGTTGCTCGTCAAACTGCCCCAGTGAATCACTCCCACCAGAAGAATCGCCACGGAAAATCAATAAGCACCACGTATATTCGTGTGGGAAACTCGTACTATCGCGCCCGACAGCAGGCGCAAGATACTCGATTGTGGTATCGCCGTCTCGAGAATAATGGATGGCGCCCTGTGACCGCCAAAGTGCTTGCCGAGGCTAATGCTGACCCAATTGCAACAGCTACTGGGGGTCGTCGAGCTGTTGAGGGGTTCCACTACTCGAAACTTGTTCGTCAACAGGACCGCGAACGCGCCCGACGCCACAAGAAGCGACTTTGGATGCAGAAACTCTACACCCAAGGACTGCTTACTGCTGCAGAGCGTCCCAAGCAAGAGCAAGACGACGATGATGAAAATGCTCATCATCGTATTGCTAGTAAGCACAACGACCAACCGAAGGTGCTTTTTGACGTGGACTTTGAGGACGAGAACTGGGAGGCCGAGGCCGATGAAATGTTCCATTGGGCAGCAGCACTCGACTACGACGAGTACGTAGATAATTGGCAAGAACTTGGGCAAACTGCAGCTACGGATGAGGACATCTAGCAGCAGCTGCGCGAGATAAATGCCTTCAGCCAGAACACTTTAAGAAGAAATAAAAACGATGCTGATTTCAGTTCACGCCTTACAATCCAGCAGTGAAAGCGATGAAGACGCATCGCAAAATGTATATCATTTTAGTTGGATTTTCCATATAGCTCATTCCATTTCGAGTGTTCTCATGGTATGGCTTCGTCCTTGTCCCGATTTCCGTGTTCCGTGCAGCAGTTTCATGTCCAATCTCGATAGAAAGTGACGTCTTTCACTCGACCCTGAGGCATCGATTTGGTAAGTAGAATTTCCACGTCACATCTGAAGTACCTGACCATCCTTATTCTCGATATGTACTTGACATCGTAGCATAATATAGCTTGCATTTTTGGTACAAAAAACTTGCTGGAAGTGACAGTGACATCATCCGGAAAACACCCGATGTTTTACGGATACTACTATTAATAGTCACTAATTCGTACCTTCTGCTCCACACATCACTTGTGCAGCTCCGATGCTCTCGGCGCGTCTTCTGCGCGCGTCTCCGCTGCGGCTGCGGCGTCTGCAGCAGCTCTCGGCATTCTCCACGTCCTCTCCGTCGTCTGCCGCGCCCACCGCGTCCGCAGGCAACTCCAACAACGGCGAGCAGCCCAAATTCAAGCCTGGCTGGTTCAGCCGCCACCCTGGCGTCACTCTGGGCGGCATTTTGCTGGGCATCGGGCTCTACATCTACCGCGGCCAACGCGGCAAGACAAACTTTGAGGCGTTGCAGACGCCCATCGCAGAGAGCGCCGTCATCTCGCCCTACGAGGCCTGGGAGCTGCGCTCGGGCAACCAGATCACGTAAATCAGTACCCTTTCAGAAAAACAATGATGCCGTCGTTGTGTGATACTGACGCTGTCAACTGCTTGCCGCTTGTTGTGTATGACAACGACAGAGCGAGCACCTTTGAAGACGTGAGAGACGGCGTGAACCGCGCCTTCCCGACGGGCAAGGCCTCCATGCAGCACTTTGACCAGTATCTGGGCTTCAAGCTGGCCCAGAGCTGCCCCACGGGCGTCAACAAGGCGTACCACCTGGAGCGTGTGCTGCTGAGTCTGGACTATGACGCAGACCGCAAGAGTGATGTCGACGCATTCCTGGTGGCCTTCTCCATGGCTGTTAAAGGTGGAGTCGACGAACGACTGAGGATCCTGTTCAACTTGGCCACCAACGCGCCGAAGGGGAAGCTCTACAGACAAGTGAGGAGGAGGAGGAGGACACTCGTGAGATGACGCAGGAGCAACTCGAGCGACTGCTGCACTTGCTGCTGGAGACGTACCAGATCCCGTCCGAGAAGCGCGTGCTGCCGGTGGAAGGTGCCAAGTATCCGTTCCAGGAGTACGTGGCCGCCTCGGCTTCGGACATGCTCCACGCGGCTGTGCAGGCACAAATTGCTGACAAGAAGCTCACGGCAGAAGAAGCTCGCGAGCGCCAGACGTACACGTTTGAGGCCTTCTCGCAGATCATGCGCGGCAAGACTGTGTGTCTCTGGGGCGAGTGCTTCACCAACAAGAAGAAAAGATGAAGAACTAAACCACAAATGTTTGTGCAGCAGATTCAAGCGGTTAATCACCTTCAACATGCAGACCACCCAGCTAGAGAGACTTAGTCTTCATCTTCACGGTACACTTGCAGCACTTGTCGCCTGCACTTGGCGTTCACTGCTCGTCGCGACGTCCGTCCGATTGCTCTGCTCCATGTAAGCAAGTCGCATCATCGGGTGTGCCTCCACCTCGTTCATCTCTTGCAGTACTGTAGCAGCACAGTACCGCAGCTGGTGGAACTGCTTTAACGGCATCTGGATCGTCCTCGTTTTGCCGTCCGAAGTCTGCAGCCTCACCAGAATTTGTTTCGCTCCTGCTCCGTCCACCTTCACTTTGAAGTCCAATTGCTGCATTCTGGGCAGCGCAAAGTTGTCTCTGAAGTTTGTGTCAATTTGCTCCAATTACGCTCCAGTAGTTGACGGAATCGCAGTTGAAAAGCATCTGGAAGACACTGAATCTGTGCCTGTTGCCTCGCTAGCTCCAGTTTCTGAGACGACCCTATTTTTGGTGCATTGGTCTCCGCAGATGGCAAGAGAAAAGCCATATGGTCTCGAATAGCCACGTCCAAAAGTGATCTAAGCACTTCGGTGAGTGCTAAAAGGGTCGCTCTCCGTCCTCGGGGGTGTTTTTTGCCAGTTCCTCGGCGTCCTGCTCGTCTTGGCAGCGGAGAGCGACAGCCAACTGCATACTCGAGCCCAGATGGCGATTTATAAAGGACTCGTCGACCTCCTTGAGCAGCACATGCCAATCCTTAGCAGCCTCCTCGAAGGCCATCGTGGATTCGAAGTCGCAAACGTGCTTTGGCACACGGTACCACAATTACCACACTTTTTGTTTTGTTTTGAGTTTTTGTTCAATACGAATAAAAGCCAAGAAGAAGAATTACAGAAAACAAGACAATTCTTGCACCAATATATAGCCACTTACTACTAGTAATTGCCACGCATGATGTCCATCGCAACATTCGAGCTGCCTTTATGGAATGCTCTGTAGTCTTGGGTGCATGATTGCAGTGTACATTGGTCAACCAAGGACAGTCAATACAATGGTGCGAGGTGTGAGTGACCTCAGACGGATTTCATTGCGTGATGATCGTATTGCTGTCCCTGCAGGGGTGTCATTGTGTCTTTGTGATACATGTAGATTGAAACCTGCAGCTGTCTGTTAATGTATCCGTTTCCGTAAAGCACTATAGAGTTGGACACGCATGAGTGACTAATCGCTGGCTGCAAGGAAAGCCTTCACTCCAAGCGGCCGCCGAAAGAGACGCTTGAAGTGGACCGACCAATCGAATGCAATAATGCCTCTTCGTGCGCGAAACTGCTTTCAGATAGCCTGTCACCGGTTACAGTTGAATCCAAGGTCCCGGTTGAATCTTCAAGTCTTAATGTTGCGCTGTGTAAAAGGAGTAGGAAGCCGCTTAGGAATTTGAATGCTATAGTCATCGGTTTCAATGGGTCGTTCATGAGCGGAGTAGCAATTCTTGATCGAAAGCTGCAGCAGGCAGCACCGATCCAGACACTTAACTAACTATGTGGTAGCCTTTCTCAATGAAAATGCATATTTTTTTCATCGGACACTGCTCCTAGTCGGTTGCACGACCGAAACGAAAAGTATATGGCGCATCCGTCGCCTGTCGAGTTACTAATTTCAAGCGTATTGCACCAAGCAAGAGTTCTGTTGTCCAAGATGAGTCCTCCTCATGCAGCAAGAGAAGCGCGGAATTCTAATCACGCGTTCACTCTAACCATTCTCCAATTTTCCGAGTCGAGCCAACATCTCGAGTTCCAACTCCCTGTCATTACAAGATCCCACCTCCTCCAAGGACAATCATGGTGACCGTAACCAAACCGATGAGGGTGCTTCTCGCCGCCGTGCTCCTTGGTTTAGCGTCTGCCAGCGATGCCTACTCCCACGACGATTGCGCCGTCAGCACCCCGAGGTCGAATCGAGATCCGGCTACGAGAGTGCAGTAAAGTCTGGTGTGACCACGACGTCGCCGACGCAGAGTGGAGATAGCGCCGTCACTTTGACTGACGAGTCTGACACTGCAACGCAAGACTACCCCCCAACACATCGGCTGCGAGTACGATCGAGTCGACGACCAACACCGCTGGAGGTGAGACCAGCACCACCAACGATACACCCTACGCATCGACTGACAATTCGACCGAGTCGACGACAGCCATGACCAACACCGTCGGAGGTGAGACCACCACCAACAACGAGACTCCCTACGGATCTGCCAAGAATTCGACAGAGTCGACGACAGCCACGACTAGCACCACCGGAGGTGAGACTACCAACAACAACGAGACTCCCTACGGATCTACTGAGAATTCAACACCAGCCATAACCAACACCGACGGTGAGACCGCCATCAACAACGAGACTCCCTACGCATCGACCGAAAGTATGACCGCGTCGACGACAGCCACGACCAACACCGCCGGAGGTGAGACTAGCAACAACTACGATACTCCCATTACGCAGAACGAGATGGGCGTCTCTGAACAGACACAGTACCAAGCGAATACCAACACGGATACTGCGGGTGCGAAGTCCTACCTCCGAAGTGAAAGTGGAGCGACGACTACCACCACCAGCAACTCGGAACAACCTGGACAGCAGCAGGGCGAAACAACCAAGTACGTAAACGACTCGTACTCAGGTCCGTCCGGGTATACTGCGAAAGATGGCCAACAGGGTGGCGAGTCGACTTCGTACAAGAGTGGTCAAGCTGCTCAGGATGGCCAGATCGTCGAGAACGGTAGTGTCATTGAGAGCTCGTATACAACTACAACGACGTACGCTCACGGGGACAAGAATGACAAGAGCTACAACAACGAGAACTACACTTCGACCGAGTCAAAAACCAGTGAGAGTGCTCCCAGCAGTATGAGCTCGTACCCGTCCACGTCCAACGAGAGCGGTCAAAGCGTTGACAACACCGGCGATGTCACGGAGTCGAGCCCATCGTACCCTGGCCAGAGTGGAGAGGATAACACCGAAAGTTATACTGTCGAGAACGTGTACACGTCAACGCCTAGCAAAAACGGTGACAAGTCGTACTCTTTCCAGGACGAGAAGCCTGCCGTAGACGAGGAAAAGAGCGCCTACCTGGGATCGTCACCCTCGACGACGACTGCTTACACCGGCAAGGAAGAAAGCAGTACTGAAAACCAGAACTACTACCCGTCGGAGCAAGACGTTAGCGAGATGGGTGATAAGAATTCGTACCCCTCGAAGACCAGTCAAGGTAAAGCTGACGATGCTAGCTGTGATGAAGATGACTCCACTGCTTCGAAGTCCGGCCAAATGGAAGAACAGGTCGACGACACCACATACACAAAGAACTCGTACCAGACGCAGACCAGCAGCGATGGCAACGGCGATAACGGTTCCTACTCTGACAGCGACGACCCGGTCTACGTGGGCCAAGAGGAACCGAAAAAGCCATACGAGAGTAAGGAGACACCAGGTGAGGACTCAACTACTAGTTCTAGTGATTGCGACGGCAGCAACGACACGGAGGAGCCGACGACCGAAACACCTGCAACAACGGAGGCTCCAACCACGGACCCAGTTACACCCACAGACCCCGTCACGGACTCTCCTACGGACCCAGTGACCGATGCGCCTACGGACCCAGTCACCGATGCGCCAACAGACCCGGTGACCGATGCGCCTACAGACCCAGTGACCGATGCGCCTACGGACCCAGTCACCGATGCGACAACAGACCCGGTGACCGATGCGCCTACGGACCCCATAACCGATGTGCCAACAGACCCTGTGACTGACGCTCCTACAGACCCGGTGACCGACGCTCCTACAGACCCTGTGACCGATGCGCCTACGGATCCCGTCACCGATGCACCTACAGACCCGGTGACCGATGCTCCTACGGACCTCGTGACCGATGCGCCTACGGACCCGGTGACCGATGCGCCTACAGATGTACCTAGTGATCCTAGGAGTAATCCTGCCTTGAGTGGGTGCTCCGAAAGTGGCCCCAACTTCCAAAGCAATAGCTTTTGGCTTTCGTTTGACTACGAAAACTATGAGACGACCTCATTCACGGAGTGCTGTCAGGTGTGCTGGAACGATCCGTCATGCAATGCGTTCTCATTCGTCCCTGGCTCCGGTGATTACTACTGCTACCTTGGATCCGACACGAGCAACCTCATAAGTGACTCCTGGTCATCTGCTGGCTCCTTTACCTCGATCGTCGACTAGATGCCTTTGGGGAAGAATGGCGACATCGTCGCTGGGTGATGTTAGACACGTGCTTATACAAAATAGATCGCTCTGTTGATGCTCAATGGCTCTCGTTTTTCGACGCCGTTTTCTAAGTCTTGTCCTTATTGTTAATGATTGCAGGCGAGCAGTCGTCAAAGTGGACGAATTCTCGACGACTATGCCAACGATGTCTTCTGCGACTACGGGTACTCCACATTCGCATTTGTTAATGCAGTGTTTCGCTAAAATATTGCTGGAGCGCACCGCGAGTTTCAGCACCAAAACTGCACAACACTACTGACCTAAGAAACAACTCGAAAATTGACTTGAGTTTTCGAGGAACGCGCACGCGCGACCAAGAATACCAGAGTCCAGCGAAATGCTGAAGCATCCCAGCATTCGTGTGCGATGAAATCATCTTCTGGTGCATCCCGAGACTATTATTACGTCCTAGTTCCAATGAAAAAGTAGTTTGCCATCTATCGGAGCGCTGCCTCCAATATGTTCCCCACTTTTCAATCTGCCGCCGTTCGACACCACATCAACATCATTCACTACTTGCAACAGATCATGTTCAAGCCGGTCATCTTCGCATTCGCACTTGCCGTCGTTGCTGGATCCGTTCACTCCGAGAGGGCCGAGGAAGAAATGAGTGTTGAAGGCGTCTACTGTGCCGACGGCGAAGATGAAATGAGTGTCCAAGGTGTCGACGGATACTTCTGTGTGAACGATTCGGGATGCGCCGGCACTAATTCCACAGGCCTCTGTCCTGAGGCGCAAGATGGCTTAGACTTTGGTTCTTACTGTGACCTGCTCGAGACAGAAGTCTACGGCTGCAAGCCGTACTCTGACGAGTTGCACACCCTGTCAACCAAAACGTACGACTACCCGCGAGACTGCACGGGAAACATTGCTGGCGAGCATCCGGTGAGCGTTGAAGACGTCACCGGTAGCTTTTGTTCTGCGGGTCCTGTGTGTTCAGGTAGCATTGCAGGCAATTGTCCGGGTGCTCAGGACGGACTACCGTACGGCTCGGTGTGCGTCGTCATCAATACGGGCGTCTACGGCTGTGTGCTTCCGCCCAGCGTGTAATTTTACGCGAATTAAGGTTGCTACCATTCGTGTACCTTCCGAATGAAGCGTGTAGACGTAGCATGAACTCTCTACTCGTGACTACGCTTCGCTACTAAAATCAATAATACATACCATTTCAAATACAGATCCTGCTTTAGCTTCGCAACCAGAGCCCCCGTCCAAACGCTGCCGTGAATGATTAACTACTGTTTTCGCTGTTTGCTTCAGCTATCGTTTCTGGTTATTGATGAACCGCAATGCAAGCAGAGCGAGGATGCGGAACAACACAATGTAGCCCAGCACAACGACGAAGTTAGTCCAAATCTCATTGTGCTTCATGCCAAATACATCCTCTGCAAACTGTTTCACAGTGACAGCGCCCGTCGTCACCGGTGCATTTTGCAGTGGTTGGCAGCCGAGCTCAGAGTGTACATCACTCCGTGTCCGAGTCTTCGTCATAAACTGGTTTCTTCGGACAGTCCGCAAAGACGAGAGCTCCGAGGATGGCGAGTGAGAAGCGCTGCGGTGTGATGGTGTAGAGCCATTTGTAGCCCGAAGGAATGAGGTTTGCCGGTGGGCTGAAACCCATGAAGAGAAAGAAAATCGAGTTGACCAGCACGCCAATGATCGCTGCTACCTCCTCGCTGGGCAGTGCGTACACGAACATTTGCCCCATATAAGTCAGCATGAGGATAAGGAACGAAGTGTTCACCCAGTACAGCAAGAATGCACCAAACCCCGTGAATTGAACCATAGGAAAGAAAATAGCAGTGAACACAAACGTGCTTCCAAAGACGTATGGAATCTCCACAATTGATGAACCCACAAAGTACCAGAAAGCATTGTATGTCTGTGTTGCACGCTCGCGGTAGAAAGCTGGTCGATCTGCAGATGATACCGACAGAACGCACTGGAACGAGATCATACCATTGAATAACGTCGCCATGAAGATCATCCCCATGCCTGAATTGAGGCCTTGGTATGTTTTATAGTCAGCTTCACGAAAAGTTACTCCGAATAGCAAAGCCAGGAACACCGCCATCCCCACGCGCGTGAGATTGTACGTTGGTGATCTCCAATACATGTCAAGGAAACGCTTGGCGAGAAAAGTGAACTGTGTGAATGACGAAGATGCCCGCTTCTTGGCAAAGAGCATTTCTGGGACAGCATCGGATGGGACACCTACACCCTCGCGCAGAAGAATGTCGTCCAACAGAGCTCGGTGACCACTCGCGTTAAAGGTAGCAACAAAATCCAAAATTGTGGGCTCATCGTTCAGCACACCCGCCCCGATACACTCGAGCATCCATGTGGCTGGGTTGTATTTCGGCGGCAAGGGGGCTAAGTCTGGCAAATCTTCGAAGTAGCCCACAAGGTTCCGACATTTAGGTCCCAAGTCGCCAAAGAAAACAGTCTCCCCGCCGCGTTTGAGTAGCAGCAGACTGTCGAACAAAAAGAACACCTCAGATGACGGCTGATGGATTGTGCACACGATGGTTCGTCCAGAGTTGGCAACTTTTCGCACACCATCCATGATGAGCTTTGCAGAGCGTGCATCCAGACCACTTGTAGGTTCATCCAGGAACAAAACGCTAGGTTGAGCTGCTAACTCGACCCCAATAGTCAGACGCTTCATCTGCTCTGTGGAGCTACCGCGGATAATTTGGTCAGCAATGTTCCACATATCCAGCAGAGACAGACACTCGTTCACGGTATCGTACTTGACGCTATCTGGGACCCCGCTGTCCTGTCGAAGGAAAGCACTAAAAGTGAGGGCCTCACGAATAGTTGCAGCCTCCGAATGCATGTCCATTTGTTCGCAGTATCCCGTGCACCGTCGGATGGCCAGATCGCTCGCCTCATATCCATTCAACAAAATCTGGCCTGAAATGGAACCACCAGTTTTTCGGTTCGCAATGACGTCCATCAGTGTCGTTTTGCCTGCACCAGACGCACCCATGAGCGCCGTCATTCGCCCAGGTAGAGCATACCCACTGATACCTTTGAGAAGTTCGATCGATTCCTTTGGGTTTGATGGCTTTGGCACAGCGTAGTGCAAGTCTCGGAAGGCTAACGTTACAGGGATGAAGACTGCAGGGGAGGAAGCACATCAAAAACCACCTCTTCGCTTGACTTGGTCAGGGCCTTCGGAGTCGACGCAAGTGCGTACGCGGACTCGTCTTTGTTGTCGATTGCGATATCTGTGGACCCCGTGTCTTCAACATACTTGCCTGGTACCCCGACGTTTTCTGGTGCTTCGTAGCGTAGGTACTCAAGCGAGAAGTAACCGAGAGTCATGCAACCAATGTAAGATGCCACCATGTAAATGATGCAGTACACAATCCAAACCTTTTCCGTCTTGAAGTCGAACAGTTGCAGATAGTACTCTCCCATGTGAAGACCGTCGAATTCGCTGCAGTAGTTGATATCTCCATACTCGCACACATCCAAGTCTGCTGATCGATACTCGATGACTGCAAGTGCCCGCAGCGTCCACGAAACTGGGGTCATCCAGTAGAGCCAAACTAAGTAGTTTGGAATCTGACTTTCCGTGATGACAAAACCAGCGAAGATAATAAAGACGAGAGTGGCGACCATGGAAATTGGTGTGGCAATATTGATGTCCGGAGCTGCAGCCGTGAGTGAAAAGTAAAATGATCCCAGACTCACGTTCGTCAGAAAGAGCACCAACATGAAGAGAAAAAACTCACTCGCATGCGAAACAAACCCGCACATCCAATACACAAGTGTACCGAAGATAAGAGTTTCCGCTACGCAAAGCGGTAGCATACTTACTGAATTCGCCAGTACGTAGGACGAAGCACGAAAGAAGTTTGCTCCGCGCTGCTTGTAAAAGATATCGCGTGCTGCCATGAATGTCGGTAGCTGCGATGCCTGACCAAGCGACAGGAACAGAGAGGCTGCAAAAATAATGCCGATGACAACCTGGATCTCTGTGGGATCGAATTGGTAAAATGACGTGGCGTAGAGCAGACCCATGACTGTGATCATGAGGCCGCGTCCAAAAATGTACGGCTTGTTACGTATCGTAATGAGGATTTGGCGATGCAGCAATGTCATAGTGTTCTGCCAGAATGTCTGGTGGAATTCGGGCATCGGTCGCATATGCTGGTCAACATGTTCGAGCAACGTCGAGTGGAGCGGCTCTTTCAATGCCAGCAAATTAGCTTGATAGATGTGGGACTCGCGAAAGATGCGGGCAAACTCGCTAGGCTCTCGTGGGTGGTCATAATTGTTCGCCGGCAGTCTCACTTGATATTGATACTGCTGCTTTGTGCCTAGATCCATCAGGTAGTCGGCCACATCACGTCCCGTAGGGCATTCAAAGCCCAGACTGGAAAAGTACGGCACAACCTCTGCAACGGGGCCGTGGTACATCACCTCCCCAGCATTGAGTATCAAGATATCGTCGAAGAGCGCGACAACCTCTGGCGCCGGTTGCAGTAGTGCGATGACCACGGTCTTGTTAAACTTCCGTGCAACACTTTGCTGCGTACTGATGATGTCGAAGGTGGCCGCACTGTCAAGTCCTGTACTGATCTCATCCATCAGTGTGACGTACTTCATGCCGAATTCCATCTCTCCAGTCGTCACGCGTTTGCGTTCACCACCAGAGATGCCACGCATCAACGCGTCGCCCACAATGGTGTCCTGACAGTCCTGCAGCCCCAATTGCTGGATCACAATCTCCGGATAATGATCAAACAACTCTTTAACAGCAGCAAGCGCCTCCCAGTTTTCCTCTTCTGTTCCCTGTGTGAACAGCTCCTCTCCTCGACGACTCAGCTCACCACCACAGAACTTATGAGCAAACTCTAGCGTCTCTTTTACTGTCAACACTGCAAAGTGCTTGTCCCGTTGAGTGACGTAGGCCACGAATTGCGGCAGTCGGTCCACGATTTCGTGTTGCGGCTGGCCGTTGTACGAGATCTCACCCTCGAGACTCACGTTCTTGGCCACTGGGAATCGGCCACTGAGGACCTTCATCAGTGCCGACTTGCCCGACCCTGGCTGTCCGAGCGCCAGGGTCATGGTGCCAGGCTTGAAGCTGCCCGTGACGTCGTTGAGGATCTGCTTGTGCTCCACTTTTTCTTGTGCCCAATGCTGGCGATGGCCAAGAGTACGGTGCTCCACAGAGTCGGTAGACCACTGGACTGCTCCACCACCGGCACGTCTGCAGTCACCGACAGGTTTTCGAAGCGGACCTCCATGTGGGACAGAGCTCTCCCCAACGCCCGCTCCAGTCGAGTGGCCACGTAGTCGTACATGGCGGCAGGACCATGGTCCATCAGCGACGATCCGCAGCTTCGGGGGTGGCTGCAGTCTCTGCAGTCTCTTGGTCGTGGAATGGAAGCGGCATGCCTGGGACTTGAGCGGAAGACGGCGAATCGTGAAGTGAGCCATGCGTCAGGAGAAACCCTGACAGTGTCAGGGTCGCAACTAGCAATGGATGAGCATCCCAAGAGGTGGATGGATCTGTGGAAGATATTCACACCCGAATGCATTCGGAATGGTGGTTTGAACATTGAGCATCGACAGCTCCACGCATCGAGGACGGGGTGGCGAGAGTGGATACGTGTCTTGCCAAAGAATTTAGCTCACGACGGTGGTGGTGTGGTGGTGTTCGTGCAAAAAGGTATTGCTACGTGCAGGCAGCAATGTAGGTGGCGGCAGTTAACATCCGACGGACGTGTGCTCGCCCGGTTGCGGCACCGCAGTCGACTGACTGCCATGAGTGGGACCGATGCGGGAAGAAGATGAAGACGCGTGCCTGTTGATGAACTTGACCGTTTTCGTGAGCAAGACACGGTGACATGGAGCTGGGGCTGTTCGTGAACTGGTGGATTGGAGACAAGGCGCCCGGTGAATTTATTGACGCGGTGAGTATTCACGATTGATCATCGGCAATGAGTCTACGGGGAGGCTACTCGGCGTGGTGCAAGGTTGTGGACAAGGTGAAAACCACGTAATTGAGAGTGAGTTAGAAGCACCCGGGACGATGAAGGTAGGACGCTTGGACAAGCTTTTTCGCATTCGTATTGTCTGCACGTTGATCATGTTTGTTGGTATATTGCGCTTAGAGCTTGAAACATCGCGTGCTTATATCGTGTGGTGTCAAGATTTTAAGTCCTTCATTGTCAAGTTGGCTGTTTGGCGTGAATTTAAAGCTGAAATCCGAGCAAGATCGTGGCCATGGGCTCAGATTGCGAAAGCCCTGCCAATGAAGGGCGTGGTTGGGTAAAGTGACGATCGGATTAATGCCTGATATCTCGGCATAAAACCACACAGTGTTAGTCTCGAGGAGCACGCTCGAATTGAATCGGAAAAGCGTATTAGTACTGTACTTGATAGGTGGTTCATCAGCATAAGAAAAACAATCCGTGATAAACAGTGTTCGTGTAGTCTTTTGATGAACAGCAACCACTCGTTGCGTGTGTAGATTCCCTCAAGGCCAACTGCGGTACCTTGTTCGTTCTTGCAACAAACAAGAACCCTTTTTCTGAACTTTAATTTACGGCGGAAGGATCATTCCATGCTGTCGAACGACAACAACATTAAATGTTGTTGTCGTGACGTTAAAAAGGAATAAAATCCTTTTCAACCGGCGTCACAAGCATAGCTGGTCATTCGAAAGCGGGTACCTTATCAATTTCCCAAACCTTGAACTACAGTATACTGCGTCGAACGATTGAGTTGGCACCAGCATAATAAAAAACGGTTGATTGTTGGCATGAAAGCCCTCAAATCCAAGAAAGTAAAGCGGATAAATAAGGTCAGGAGGGTTTGGCACGAGGCAAAATCCACTATCCCCTTAACAGCCTGCCATATACTGCACCTGCAGTACTAATACCAATGCTATATTAATAAAGTTGTTCCTGCCTAGACGTTGTAAATACCAAAACAACCAACAACTGGAGTAAACACCAGCGTGAGGCGGTGTTAGCTCCGTCATGGAAAGAGGGTGAACAAGAAGAGTAAAACAAGCCGCTTATTGCTCACGGTTTTCATGAGAATTTTAGCTTCCGCATACACATATCCATGTATGCCATACTTGCCGGGGTTCATTCGCCAACGATATGCTAATGAGCCCACATTTCAGCCTGGAACGAGTAAAGTGCCGACATTTCAGCTTGGTCTAGCGTGACAATGCCAGTACAAACAGAGACCTGGAGCAACGACGACTATCTACACAGGTTGGCAAGAGCATTGCACCTACAGCTCATCCACCACTTTTTGGGGACCTAACAGCCTCAATGCTCTAGGCCCAGTTCTCAACCACCATCCAGGACTCGCATCCTGCGAGTCATGGATGGTGTGGTGTGTGCATCGTTGTCGCGACCAGTTCGATCTGAAAACGTAGTCCAAAGTTTAAATCTATGCCAATCACTCATACCCATCCACCAGCAGCATTATCCACCAAATCACAAGAGCGAGTCTGTGGTGCACTCAAGGAGTGACGCAAATAGCTCGTCGAGCATGAGGCTCCTCCCAACTGAGAAACTGCTGCGTGCCATCGTCACCAAACATCTATAGCGCGGTTCACTCTCAATTGTGCTGTCTCGCACGAAGAACTGCTTTCTCATGTCGTTCTTTGCGCTGGACCCCAGTGCAGGTTTTCAGCAGCATCACGAACAGGTGGGTGGATCGCTGTCATCAAAGTTTGAATCGGAGTCGACGAGTCCAAACCATTCCGGAACAAAAGTGAGCGAAAAAGGAGGAGCACCGTCAGCCTTCCGTGGCACCCAGTCCCCCTGCAGCGGGGATGCAGTCACTTACCGCAGCAGCTGCGAGTGAATTCGACCCACTATCGACTCTCAACCTTGCGCGTGCTGCTGATCCATGGCTTGGAAACTCCTTACTGTCTCCAACGGCCTGCTCCTTTCTCGCCAATGCTGAAGGAGCGACTGCGTCGGCTGTTGCAGCAACATCTCTCAAGGTGGTGGCTGTAGACGGCGAGGATTGGGGTGACTTTGTCACCTTCTCATCACACGAACAGCAGCAAAAACAAGTCGTCGGGAACCACACTTCTCCGATGAGGCGTGTCACTACCCCTCAATCCGCCTGCCGGAACGTAACAGTGAGGCTGATCGCAACGACGGTGGTGATAGTGCTAGCCACGATCGCTTTGCCTCCAATCGAAGCTGGAGTACGAGTCCTGCTTCAACGGGTATTCGAAACAATACCCCAACTCACGCAGCGTCCAACGCATTCTCACGTCAGTCGTTATCCAGCACGAGGAGTGGGGAGAGCAACGGGTTTGCAGCCACATTGCTAACACGTTTGCTGTCGCTTGGGAGTTTGTCGTCTTCACCGCGGAACAACACGCTCAATCCAGTACCCAGAAGGAACTACGATTCTTACGACGTCACCTTTGAACATGGTCCAGTTGGACTGGATCTCGAGACGGACTGGTATGGACGCCAAGCCGTGGTGAAAGGGTTCCGCTCCATCAATTCGGCAGGCGACGAGGGTCCAGCAAAACGATGTGGTCTCATTCGCGTGGGGGACGTTCTTACTGCTATCAACGGCGAGTCCTGCCTCGAGATGGATTTTCAGGAGACACTGGAGGCGCTCCGTATTTCTGGCAAATCGCGCCACACCCTTCACTTTAAGTCTCTAGAAGCTGCTGGAGACCTGAGCATTTACGCAAGCGACAAGGACGTCGTCAGGCGCGTGCCTTCATCAATCAGCACAAACAGCAGTTCTATCGACCCCCATCAGCGTCTGAAGTTGGTGCGCACGAATTAATCAACGGGTGCATCGAGCGACTGCGAGGCGAATTTGTGACAGCCTTGAATTTTTATCGCGAGGAAACGGGCGAATTCCTGTTGGCAGCATCTTGTGCAAGTGATGGCTCTGGGCCATTTATCTTCCACACTCTGCGAAATTCCCACCTCCGCACGATGCGTGAACTGCCACAGAGCGAGGACTCGGCAGTATACCTGGGCCGACTGGAGCCCAGCTTCCTCGGCACTGAGTTCACGTTGTTCGATCATCACACCAGTTCTAACCAGGAGTACGACAACGAACTCGCGTATCTGGTGTACTCGACCAACGTCCTCGGACGCGTGCCGAATTCTCTCAAGTGCGTTGTTTCCAAGCCTGTTCAAGAAGATGGAAACGACGATGAACAAGATAATGTTAGTTCAAGCAAACCTAGTCTTCTCCGCCAGGAGCCTTCAGGTATGGGTAGCGAAGGAGCCATTTTCAACACACACACTACACGGCCAGGTCGCAGTGCAAGTCTATCCGATCGTTACAATCGGCTGCAGCAATCCCGCCGTGTACCTCTCACCGAGCGTCTCCGCAGCTTCACACTGGACGACCTGGATGAACGGTTTGGTCTCGCAGCGGATGGCGCTCTCGGTTGGCTTGACGATGACGATGTTGAAGGCCAAGCCCGCGCTATGAGAGTTCGTCAAGCGCGAATGAAGGGCTCTGGCACCGCCTCCATGGGGAAGATCCCATACGGCGCCGTGGAGCAGGAAGAGTACCAGAAAGACCTACTCGTATTCGAGACCAAACAGCCGTCGTGGAACGAAGAGCTTGGCGCGTGGACACTCAATTTCCAAGGCCGCGTCAAGGTTGCATCCAAGAAGAACTTCCTGCTGGTGGGAACCGACACCGACGAAAACGGCGATGAAGAGGAAATCACTGTCCTGCGCTTCGGCAAAGTCTCCAAGACGCGCTTCACACTGGACTACGCAGCGCCAATGGCGCCAATCCAGGCACTAGCTGTTGCCTGTTCTGCCTTTGCGAACAAAATGGCCGTCACATAGGTCAGTATCGCTAGCAAGGAGTAGCGCAGCTCAGTTCTACTCGACAAATTTTCGTGCTCTTGACAGACAAGAGCAGCTCCATACTTGAGACGACTAAACAGTCTAATCTAATGTATGAACATTATGCACACGAAATCGGCGAGCTCGATGCCAACCCAACTCACATGTGAGGAGGAAGGTCCATTCCCGTGAGGATCAGGTCCCCGGCTCCTCAAGAAACGCGCGCACATCTGCCGACGGAATGAAGGCGACATGTCCCGCCAACGCCCGTCGCATCTGCCACGCCGCGTGGGCTTCCCGCTCCTGCATGGGCGGCTCAACGTCGCCACTATCGGTCGTGTCAGCAAGAGGAGGCACGATGCCCTCCACAATGCCAGCACACTCTTCCGCAGCGCCAATCACTGCTCCGCCGCACATTCCTTCCTCCAGCAGCTCCTGACTCCACGCAAACGCCTGTCCGCTGCTGCTTCGTCCCACAAAGTGGCCGTGCACCATCTTGGGCAGTTGAAAACCTTCCTGTCCGTCCCTAACGAGCTGTCTATGCCCTGAAAATTGCACGCCATCTCCTTCCTCACACATTTTGCTCTGTAACTTCAGCGCTTGCAGGCCGAGTGTCGACGCCACTTGCTGCCATTTCTCGACCCCGTCGCGTCCAGTGTGAGCAGCGCCAAGTCTCGGTCCTCGTGCACCTGAACCTGCGGCGTCAGCGGCAGCTCCAGCAGCACTTTGGGCCTATCAGTAGCAGCCTCTTGAGGCCTGTGGAGCTCGTTCTCGTCCACCGCCAGCAGCTGCAGCGAGTGCGTCACAAAGTCCTCGCTCACGAACTGCAGCCAGTCCCAGGTGGCTGAAAAGTACTGAGGGAAGCGCCAGGGACACGCCACGTGCTGGCAGGTGAGTACTGAGATTGGAGATGGCGTTGAGGAAGCTTCCAAGGCGCGGGAAGACGCTTGCAACACCACCGCAGAGCCGCTGAATGGGTAAATGGGTAAAAAGGCGTTAGAGAGGGCGGACTTTTCGGTATGGGGCATGCGGGACCAACCTGCTGAGGTAGTCCAGGGACGTCATGCCCTCGTGCGGTAGGCAGAAGCGCGTCGTGAGCGACAGCACGGCGCGGCGCGAGCGGCTCGCCATGGCCCCAGGTTTTGAGGGCCCAAAACGAGATAAATGGGGACCCATTTTGAAAATGGGCAGGGAAATGGGTATGGGACGTTTGTTGCTGAGAGGCTGAGATTACCAAATCGGGGAGCAGTTGTGCACTGCTTTTCGCAGACTCGTATTCGCATATTTTTCAACAACATCAGCTAGAGTAAGTGGCTTCAGGTGTCCTGCTTCTTATAATGCTCTGCTTGTTCTATTTCTCTTAATCGTCGCGGTTTACTGCTGTCGACTCAAGAGCACCTCCCGGTATTGAACGAACGATTCCGCTTTCATGTAGCGATCGTCGATTGCGGTTCTAGGGTGTCGGTCATGATTGAGTTCTGCACCCGACCGTAAGTCTAATGTGCTGTATGCACTCGAGCTCAGTCAGCCCTGTTTTTGTGGATCAGAGTTGTGTTGTCTGTCACGGGCTGTCATGGGCCAATTTTTCCTGCCGAGCACGTGTTCACAGCTGATTGTAAGACTCATCATTGGCACTGCGGCTTTGACCCAAGCCGAGCACAAAGGGCAATCGTGCTGCATCGTCG
Source organism: Phytophthora constricta (assembly GCA_011947335.1). Lineage (NCBI taxonomy): Eukaryota > Oomycota > Peronosporomycetes > Peronosporales > Peronosporaceae > Phytophthora > Phytophthora constricta. The sequence goes on from JAAVTI010000872.1 coordinate 97,123, forward strand.
ACGGCGTTATTACATGAGGATTGATACACTGCACAGCACATCTCAATGCTTCAAGCGCAGAATGAGCTCGTGCATTGCACGTATTTTATGAGGAGTGTACAGTAGCAACTTCATCGCCGAAGTGGTTAGTCATCATGCGGGAGTGGTTTGTTCTTGCAAAGACCCACTTTCCGAGGGCACAGAGTCGGGCAGCGTTCAATGGCCCGCCAAGTTGAGATGAACGCGACTCGTGTGCGAAGTCGCCAACAATTTATGACCAGATGGACAATCGAGTGTCGTCAGGGAATCAACACACACGACGGCGTGCACTATTTCTCGCTAAGCACTGCGCCGTCCTATGCTATCTTCTCAGCGCAGGTTATCGACTGTCATAGAGTTTCGCAAAAGAGCATCAGCAATTTTTTTATGATCACGACCACTGATGTCTTACAGCCACGTGAGCGCAGTTCTCCCCATGTCGTGATCCCCACTACAGTACCAACCGTCATTTCCAGTCAGTCCCCCAACTGGACAGCAAGACCGAGATTTCGGCCCCAACAGCTCGATGGACCGCATCTCGAGCATCTTCGAGCGCTTCGACCCCGAGAACTCGGCGCATCGACTCACCTCCGACGTCATCGGACACGTTCAGCAGCGAGCGTCCGTCAGAGTCGCCCGCGTGTTCTCGGAGACCGTGGACAGACACTACCCGACGACGACGCGACCAACCTCACTCCGTCGTCCAGAAGCATCTGAGCTGCAGAGTCCTCTCCAGCACCTGGTCGAGGCCTCACTGGCCCAAAGGATCGACAACGTCGATCTGGCTTACTTAGAAACCAATCCACAAGATGGTGGTGGGCACTCGGTGCCATACCGTGCTCAAACTCACCCACTCCCGTCGCCATACGCTAGACGGGTCTTAGACACAACCTCGACGGCAGGAAGCGCCGATGCCAGCACTGGTAATCCAAAGCCCAAGCGCAAGCGAATCCGCATCAAGACGGATCGGCGTCGCGAGCAGTGCCGCACGAACCAAGCGCGCTACCGGAGAAAACAAACCGAGTACTGCACGGATCTCGAATACAATGTAGGACAACTTCGACTCGAAATCCCGTTGCTTGAAGCGCAGCGCAGTCGACTCTGTCAAGTGCTCTGCCGAATGCCACGAATGTGGTCGAAGAGTACTTCCGTGTCTTTAGTCACGGAATTCGGTCGTCTGTCACGTCCAAGACAGCCACTGGTCCCCAAGTGTGGCTCCAGAATTCGGAGGAGCAGCAGCAGCTCGTGTTTCTGCGATCTGCAATGGCCCCTGACGTTAAACTCGGTGCACTGCAAGGCGTGGAGGCACTCGTGGAATATTGGAAGCGGTACACGTACTGCTTTGATGACCTGTTCTTGGAGCTGGAGCAAATGACGCAGATGTCTACTCGGTATATCGTGGCTTCAGCGGCCCTCAACGTGACGGTGTCGAAAGCAACATTGAAGCACATTTTTCCACACCTTGTGGGGACTGGGGCTGAAGAATGGGTCGAGACTTTGGGGTTGAGACTGCTAGGTCAGCGACTGTTTCTCCCATACTCGATCTGCTTCGAGTGGGGTGAAGCACGTAGTTGCGTGGTGCGGATGACGGCATCTGTAGACTTTCTGGTGCCACTTCTTTGGTTGCTAGGCACTCTGGAGGATGCAGCCTTCGTACTTGAACGGGCATGCATCACTCCAGATGGATCTATCAGCGGGTGGTGTATCCCCAACCAAGACACAAGTTCTTAACGACGGATGCTCAGACAGTATAAAATGAAATGCGTAAATGGCAGTGGTGCTTTGTATCTCAGTGGTCAGGATCTCATAGTCCTTCTGGATGGATTCAACTTTCCGACGAGCAACATCGCATGCCTGCGGCTGGCGTTGGCTGGTGATGGAGAGATGTAAGCGTGTTCACTGAGCAATCAATGAGTTTTTTTAGTTATGCATACGAGAAGTCCGCATAAATTGTTAATCAAATCATATTCAATTCACTGAGCAATGAGTTATTTTTTTGCCAATGACAACGTATAATTGACAGCGTATTTTACCACTTCTTGCAGTTGAAACGCAGCTCGAGTCGCGCGAAAACAAGCCTCACGATGAAAAAGCTTCATTGCAGCATGTTTCCTGAAACCTAGATGAAGCTGCTTGGCCAGCGCCTTGTTGATACCAGTAGGGCAACGCAACGCAACTAGCGCAGCCGAGTCATCGGTCTAAATAAGCCTCAAAAGGGACATTTAAAGTCTACTGTCCTTCTTGTGAGGACAGCTCGGCAGCACATTCTTTATTTGACATCCACCCTCCGTAGTTGAATAGCCAAAAACAAAAAACACAGGACATTTCCTCAAATACGGAACATCTCGTATTTTGTATACCCCTGGCATCATTACGCCATTCTCGTTCGCCATGGACAAGTTCTCGTACCCCGAGTACTACGACTTTCCCCCTTCTTCACGTATGTATAAATACCTACCCCAACTTAAAAATTCATGTCATAAACCACTTAAGTAAAATTCCTCTTTACTGTAAAAACCACAGGCTGCAGCCCGTGCGCGCCACGCGCGAGAAGCAGCTCGTGCTGTGGCAGCAGCTCGTGCTCGAGTACCACCGCGCGCACGCCCTGCCCATCTTCCAGCCCTTCTCGTCCGCGCTCTTCGAGAACGTCAAGATCTCGCGCAATATGGCGCAGGACGGGCGGCTGGCTGTGGTGGAGCATCTGATCCGCTGCGGCCACGGCCGCTGGGAGGACGACACGAAGACGCGCTGCCGCATCATGTGGAAGAAGCCGGCGGAGTGGGCGGCCGAGATCTACGACTTTGTAGGAGGCTTTTTCGTAGTTTATTAGCTTTTTCTTATTGTTATTATTGTGTTGGAATGACGGAACAAGTTAGTGATAGCGACTACATTTGTTTATTCAGGCCAAGGAGCACGGCATGCTGGGCAACGTGTTCACGGTCTACGAGCTGTACGCTGGGGAGGAGACGCTCGGGACGAGTATGTGCGAAAAGGTTGGAGTGATGAGGATTAGGAGCTTATGGTGTTTTTGTGGACAGGTATCCACGGGATGGAGCCGTGGCTGCTCCGTGAGGCGCTCAAAGTGCTGGAGGGGAAGGAAAAGTAGGTTGATATCTTCTGGTGCTGCTGCAGTGGAGTTGCGTTGTTTGTAGCTTGTTGACGTGACGTGGTGTGCAGGCTGCAGTGATTGCTGGACAGACGTGCGAAGAAGACGGAGTCAAATTCCTGGCCACTGAATAAATAAACGAACAGGTTTGACCAGTGAGTGAGCCGTGTTTTGAGGTTGCTGGGTTGGCGGTGACGGGCAGTAGCAGACAGCGAGGGGGCTAACTGCCTTGTGGCAGCATAGTATTTTCGCTTCGGGGAACGGATCGACAGTGAAAGTTGGGACACGTACTCTGGTTGAAACTCTTATCACACGAGCCAACCGAAGGAAGACGTCGAAATGGCAGACTCATACCATCCCGTGAGTGTGAGTGTATCGAAGCTGCACGACGTCGTCGCTGGCGCTGGATCAATCGGCGGCTCGATACCAGCATGAAAAAAGTGATGGTGTTGGTAATGAAGAAATTGCTATGACCGGAGGAACCTTGGGTCGAGCCAACGGCAAAACTGGACGGGTAGGTCATTCTGACGTGGTGACGGCACTAAGTATGGCTTCGCAGTGAGTTGCAGCTCAAAGGCGTGGTAACTCAGGTTGCAATTTGTTACGGAGCTTCCATACGCGACGAAGTAGCTGATTGACGCAGCGCCAGATGCCGTGGTTGTCGTAGATTGTTTGATGGAAGGGGAATCATACTTGTCTCCACTTATTACAAACGCAGTGGTGAACAATTACTAGTATGATGATTGTGGCATGACGACCGAGACCTCAGTGATTTACGGTGTATTAGACCGCAACGACATGGTTCAGGCTCGTCAATGTGCTAGCCTATCGAGTAAGCGCGGTGAAGACTACAAGCATAATGGCGCAGCTGAATCGTGATGTCTGTCTACGCGGAGCAAGTGGGTTTTCCAAAGCACCACAAGAGAATTGGATAACTTGCACTAACGGGCGAATGTATGATTTTGCATTTTGCTGTTGCTGGCAATTAAAACGCACTGAGAAAAGCTGGTGCCGCATCCCATCTCGCATGACAAACTACGGCATGAAGCAGGATCCAGCAGTTGGGGTTGCCCATGTCCCATCGTAAGGTGGTCCATGTTGAAGATGTGGCACCCCAAAGCTAAGGTGTCGCGGTCCTCATTCTTGCTTTTGCAGCATTCTTAACAGCAATGGCGGGACCTGCAGTAAAGGAGACGACGAAGATCAAGCATACCGTGAAAGAAGACCAGCCGAAAGGTGGGTCGCACGGGCACCATGGTGGTCAGCACGAAGAGGAAGAAGGCAAGACTCAAGCCCCGCAAAGTCCCGTGCTCATCGAGAAACCCGGAGCTACAAGCTCCACCAAACTCGACGGCAAGGGGCTGAAAGTTACTATCGTCGCGTCCCGATGGTACGGAAAGGAGACCCATTCACTGGTTGAGGCGTGCTCCGAGGAGCTCCTCGACAAGGGTGTCGCGGAAGACGACTTGCACCTCATCGAGGTGACGGGTGCGTTCGAGTTGCCGTACGCCGCTGCGCGTATCATCCACTGCAAGGATGCGAGTCATCGTCCGGATGCAGTTGTCTGCATCGGGTGCATCGTCAAGGACGGCACGCACATGTGCGAGACGATGAGCCACGCGGTGGCAAATGGAATCATGAAGCTGAACGTGACGTCGGACGTGCCGGTGACTTTTGGGGTGCTGTGCTGTGAAAGTGAGGCGCAGGCCCACGCGTGCGCGACGGAGTGTGTGAGTGGTGGTGGTGGCAGTGGCGAGAAGTGCAACCACGGTGTGAGCTGGGCTCAGTCTGCTTTGGAGATGGCGCATCTGAAGCACTGCGCTGCGGCGATGAAGGCAGAAAAATGTCAGTGCACTCTCTGTACTAGTCGCGGTGTGTCTGGTGGGAAATCCGAGACTGGGAAGCACGAGTCATTTGATTCTTGCAAGCGTTGCGGCTCGCCTGCGGAAAAGTGTTCATGTTTGGACTGCAACTGCAAATCGTGCTGCAGCAAGCGTGGTGAGTGTAGCAGCTGTGGCTCGTCGTCGAACAAGTGCTCTTGCAAGGATTGTAAGTGCAAGGTTTGCTGCGAAAATCGCGAGGCATGCCGTAGCTGTGGCTGCCCTGCTGACAAGTGTTCGTGTGAAGACTGCAAGTGCTCTTCTTGCTCCAGCAAGAAGTCGCCAGCAATGGAGACCCTCAAGCTGAGACTGCGTCAAAACACGAGGGAAGTTCGTCGACCACCGGAGGAGAATCTGGGGAATGTGCAACCTGCGGAAGTCCCGGTGGAAAATGCAAGTGCGGCCTCCTGCATTAGGTGATACCGATGAATTGAGTGGTGCGCTGTCGTGCTCATCTATTTGATGCACGACATGAATGGAAAGCTGACGAGATCACGAAGAAGACGCGGATATTAACAAAACGTCGGGCGAGGGGACGACGATGAAGCATGCCGTAACTCCGATTTTTTAGTTTAATGAGTAAGTATTGACCTGCAGCACAGCTGCCAGCAATGGACGGTCGAAAACAAATTGTTATTTCTCGTTGAATCATGGCAATGTCTAGCAATTCCTTGAACATAGCAAGTGAATACTTGAGCACAGCAAGTAAATATTTGTCGATTCCTCTTTCTTACCTAAAGGGTATCATCACTGTTTTCTGGGTGATCTGTTGGTGTTCATCCTCAAGACCGTTGGAGTTGCAGTCCCTTTCGACACTAGCGTCGCATACCGGTTCATGAGCGACGGGGAAAAGTGACAGGATGAGCGCACTCCCAAAGATTTTTGGCAAGTACAAGTACATTTCTTGAAAAGATGGCTGTGGGAACAACGACCAGCGTCAAGCATACCGTGAAGGACACCAAGCCTTGTGGACATCACGAGGAAGAAGGCAAGACTCAAGCCCCGCACAACCCCGTGCTCATGGAGGAACCTGGAGCTACTAGCTCTACCAAACTCGACGGCAACGGACTGAAAGTTACTATCGTCGCGTCCCGATGGTATCAAAAGGAGATCTACTCGCTCGTTGAGGCGTGCTCCGAGGAGCTCCTCGACAAGGGTGTCGCGGAAGACGACCTGCACCTCATTAAAGTGACGGGTGCGTTCGAGCTGCCGTACGCTGCTGCACGTATCATCCACTGCAAGGATGCAAGTCATCGTCCGGATGCTGTAGTCTGCATCGGGTGCATCGTCAGGACGGCACGCACATGTGCGAGACGATGAGCCACGCGGTGGCAAATGGAATCATGAAGCTGAACGTGACGTCGGACGTGCCGGTGATTTTTGGGGTGCTGTGCTGTGACAGTGAGGCGCAGGCCCACGCGTGCACGACGGAGTGTGTGAGTGGTGGTGGTGGCAGTGGCAAGAAGTGCAACCACGGTGTGAGCTGGGCTCAGTCTGCATTGGAGATGGCGCATCTGAAGCACTGCGCTGCGGTGAAGAAGGCAGAGAAATGTCAGTGCACTCGCTGTACTAGTCGCGGTGGTGGACCATCGGTTGAAGAGCCCAAGACTGAGTCCAAGACTTCGGGGGCCGACCAAACTGCGAAATCGACGGCACCGGACTCGGCAACGTTGTGCGGTGGTGGTTGTATTGCTGCTGCTCAACGCGCAGCCGATGGAGAATGTCCGGCGTGTGGTTGTCCTGCCGACAATTGTCACTGCACCAAATGCCAATGTCCGATTTGCGGTCAGAGTCAATCGGCGACGCTCTCAACGTCGTGCTGCGGTGGGGTGCAAGCTGCTGCGTATGCTACTTCGGGCGGGTGTCCTGCTTGTGGGTGCCCCAAGGGCAACTGCCCTTGCACGAACTGTAAGTGCCCGGTGTGCGGCGTCAAGTAAGTGATGACGTGAAGGTGACGAGGATGAAGACGCAGAAAACAAAACAACTTAGGAGATCGAGGTGATTGCATTGCATGCTCCCTGCTAACGCTATTGCGCTGACCTGCAGAAATAGGAGAACGCATTTGAAGATGAAGCGTAGTTAGCGCAGCGGAGAGGAGAGGAGTAAAAGAAAAAATGAACGTAGCGTTCGTTCGAGAATTATAGTTGATTCTTAGTTTGACCTGTTGGTCCTATGCGTGTGAGTTGTCGGTCCACAGCAGACGCGTTAGCTGGAATTCGTTTTAAATGCTGGCCATGAACACGCAGCCGTACACACCCGTGTCGACGACCATGCACTCGGAGTCCTGCGTCAGGCCGTCCTGAAGCTGAGGGCAGTTGCCGAAAATGGTGCCTGAGCACACAGGCTCGGGGGCACAGAAATCCTCTTCGGCGCCCACGATGCTCACCGGGGTCTCACCAGCTGGGTTGTTGGAGCAGTCACGGGGTGCTGCGTACGTGGCATTACTCGGCTGGTTGTCAGCCGTGTACGGCTTGCAGCCGTAGACGTGCGTCTTCAGTAAATCGCAGTACGAGCCATACTCCAGTCCGGGCTGAGGACCGGGGCAGTTGCCTGTCGACACGTTGCTCACGCAGGCCGGCTCGTTCACGCAGAATGCACTCTGTAGGCCCTGCACGCTCAGTGTGAGGTTCGTCTCCGAGCAATTGACGTAAGGTGCATTAGTGACCGGAGCAACGGTCGGGGACTCCGTGGTGGCAGGAACTGTTGTCGCTGGTTTGGTGGTAGCGGGTTCGGTCGTTGCAGGCTCAGTCGTAGTTGGTTCGGTGGTAGCGGGCTCGGTCGTTGCAGGCTCAGTCGTAGCTGGTTCAGTCGTTGCAGGCTCGGTCGTCGCAGGCTCGGTCGTTGCAGGCTCGGTCGTTGCAGGCTCGGTGACGACAGGAGTTGGTGTGGTCGCCTCCGGGATCGCCGTGGGGGCACTACTATAAGTCTTGCAACCGTAGACACCCGACGCCACAACACCACAGTATGATCCGAAGGGGAGACCTTCCTGGGTCGCGGGGCACGCACCCGAACCGTTGGTGCCCATGCAAATCTCGCCCAACACGCAGAATACTCCTTCAAGCCCCTCGATGCTCATCTGGTTCTCTCCTGAGCGCAGGTGAGTGCCCTGACCGAGGAGGTGGCCGTCGTCAGAAGAATTGCGAGAAGGAAAGACTTGAACATCTTGGTGACGACTGGAAGGGAGGAAGGTGTTGTTGTCGGGCTTCAGCTTGGTGAGTTGAGTAATGAACACAAGCCTGGTGGCTGGAGCTCGTTGCAACGCCTCGCCAACTAATCACGGACAGCAAACCATTTTGGTGCACCACCAACGCCGTCGTCTATTTTGATGAGCGTGCGAAGGTGTTGGGTAAACTATCCAGGTGAGATGGCGCATTTGGGTCTTCTTAGAAGGTGAGTGGATTGATAAAAGCATTGAAACGTGCTCGCGACCTCGCACTCGTAACGTTTTCGTGGCGACCAGGTCTGCCACACAGCACGATGCCATCGAATTGAGCCGGACAAGACAGTTCCAGTCACAGTCGTGCTCAACGTTGGAATCTCGAACCGAGGAATCGTCGTCTTGTCCGCCTCGTGGGCCCGACTCGAAACAAAATCGCCACTTTCCTGACTGCTTGCAGACCCGTGCGTTGCAGTAAATCGCTGCAACAAAGCTTTGCCTGCACTCAGCAGCAGCAACTCGTCACGCATTGCACTCGATCAGCATGTTGGCAGTCATCTGTCGCGCACCGACATGCACAAATATGTCACCGATGAAGTTGACTACGCAATGCCACATTGTGGATAAGTCGATGCGTTCATGGTATTCATAGCCAAGAAGCACGCACTCCATTCACTGCCAAGAGCTTCACGACGAGTTTCAATTCATGCGACGTGTGACGACGGTTTGGGGACCTATTCCCACCTCGGGGTGACGCCCTTTCATCGCCCACATCGTGTCGAAATCTCAGAAGCGTGTTGACCTATCATTTGTATGCAAGAGCTGCAATCATTCAAATCCACCAATTTCCATCAAAACCACCTGATCTCGGTCCAGGAAGAGACACAGACAGACACTTACTAGCCCTGCCCTGCTTCGCTCCGTCCCAGCCCTCTGCCATCTCGTCACTCCAGCTTCACTGACCTCGGCAGCTAGCTCCGCACTATGATGGCACTGCCGGAAGACGAGGTGCCGCCCCGCCGTCGTCCCGAGGCGGCTCCACCGCCCTCGTGCTGCTGCCGGACGACTCGCTAACCTCGGTCAGCGCCAGTCAGTCCGACCTGGAGCTGCATCTGCTGCAGACCTTTGCAGCTTTCGCTGGCCAGCAGGTGGCGGCCTCCTACCTGAGCGTCAAGCACGCGTTCCGAGTGACCAAGTTCCTGGCCGACGTGACGGAGAGCTTGGCGTCCAAGTCGGGGCTGGCCGGTCTCGTGAAACTGCTGTTCAATCAGTACCTGAGACTGGGCCATCCGTTGGTGCAGCAGGTGGACGACGCCATGGGCAAGAGGGTGATCGACGCCGTGGTGAGCATCTTGCTGCTGGCGGAGCAGCAGACGGTGGACAAGCAGACCGGCATCTTGGCGTTGGAAGCGGACCCGTCCTGCAACGGCGACGTCGATGTCGCGACTGCGGCTGCCAAACTGTCGTACGCGGAACGGTTCCAGGCTCTGCTGCTGGGCGAAGTGCCGAGGATGGAGGAGATGCTGATGGACGCGCGTCGAGAGGCGCAGGAGGAAGCCCAAACCAAGATCGACGAAGCTGCCAGACAAGCCCCTCCGCCGGTTGTGATGGATCTGAAGGACTTTGTGCCTGTGGATGAGGTGGAGAGACTGACGGAGGAGAACAAGGAGCAGCTTCGGGCGGCGTCCAGTGACGCGTCTCGCTTGCGGGTGCAGCTGGACGAACTCACCCGCGAGAAGCAGAAGCTGGAGCAGCGACTGACCGACGTGCACAACTACCAGGAGAGTGAGCGTGGCCGCCGCTTCCAGGACATGGAGGAGGAGCTGGCGCGCACCAAACTCGAGGCCAACCTGAAAACTCAAGACCTGCGCAAGATGGAGATCGTCGTGGAGAAGCTGCAGCGCAAGCGCAAAAGCAAGAGTCGCAAGGGTGACAACCAGTCGAACGCGTCGGAGAGCGCGCCGCCGTCCCCCTCCCCTGAGCACAAGAAGAAGCACTCGGAGACCAAGCGCAAGAGCCTCACCTCCATGTGAGCAGGGACGTCGCTAGAATGCTCCAGTAGGACCGAGTTCCGAGATGACGAGAGGGAATCGCCACACTCTGCTTGACCTGCATCTATCTCCCGCGTCTTGACCATTTCTTGTACCCCTGTAAGCACCTTTAAAACCCACAACAAACAACTCGCTAAGCTCCAGACTGCACCGAACACGCGTTGCCTATTTAATACCCCAGTCCACAGTCACTCGGCTGAGCGTCGTCAGCTCAGCTTCTCCGTCCGTGTGCGCACTGGCCATCTGACTGTCTCTGTCTCTAACTGGAGATGCCCACGACGCCATAGGCCTGGATGGGGCCGGCGTTGCCGTTCTGCAGCGACAGCTCGTGGCCGCCCTTGCCCATGTCGTCTTCGCCCTCGTGCAGCACGAGCGAGCGGCCGATGATCGAGTGCGGCCCGATGAGCTTCACCAGCTTGTCCTCCACGTGCACCTTGGCGCTGCCGTCCGCGGCCACCTCCACGTTGCCCAGCGAGCCCACGCGGCGCTCCTCGTCCTCGGGCGCGCCGTGGCTCTTGCCGAACGGGTTAAACACGCCGCCCAGCGCGCCGCCCGCCGGCTGCGATACGTCGCCGAACACGTTCACGTGCAGCGCGTGCTTGCCCGGGGTGAGCCCCTTGAGCTCGCCCGTGATGACGCTCTTGGCGTCCTCGTGCGCCTGTGTGATCACCAGCGAGCCGAAGACCGTGGCGTCGTCGCCGTAGAGAGTGCACACCGCCTTGGCCATCGTATCGTCCTTTCCTGCTGCTGACTGGGGTCGAAGATCGTTTTATTGGCTGGTGCGAGCGCTGCCGGCAGGGTGCCGGCGTCGGGGAAAGCTGCCACGCTGATTTTCATCGTCGGTTTAGTAAATCCAAGTATAGATTACTTTTCCCGTATCACACCTCCCCGCTTACAAAACACAAGCTGCGCAAATGACACGCGATGTAGTTTCTCTCCTACATATAAAGGTCATCTCCTACAGTAACACCTACAATGCGGAATGCATTCTGCCGTGCACTCGACCAATGGCAGCGCTGAGCGTCTGCGGCCTCGTCCGTTCGTCGTCTCCGGTCTGCGGCGCATGCGCACGGACACCATCTCCTCCCGCAGATGAAGTCGACGCTGTGTCGACGCGCTTTATTTCAGCACCGGCCGGTCGGTCGCGACGCTTCACTGACGGATCTTCGCTCGAGACCAGGGACCAAGTCGCCGCATGGAGACGGAGCGCTCGTGGTCGCGCGCCAACACGGCCAGCACGATCGCGCCCGATCGAGATGGAGGCGTCGGCGCCGCAGCCGCCCCACAGGACGACGCCCGCGTGGACTTCATCCGCCGCCACGTGCTGCGCACCTTCCCAGGCGTCAAACTCGACGCGCTGAACCGCAAGTTCGCTACAGACGGCGTGGCCTCGCGGCTCTTCGACTTCCTGCACATACCTGACGCGCGGCTGCTGCTGTTCACGGACCGCGGGGACGAGAGCAGCGGGGTCGTGGACGTGTACGCCACGCCACCCGCCAATCTGTTCGGCGACCCTACCAAGAAGAGGAAGCGCCCGCCCGTGACGGTGCTGTACATGATCAAGACGGTCAATGCGGCGGTGAGCACGACCAAGTTCCACGAGGAAATCCTGTCCGGCACCATGGAGAAGAACGCGCTCGAGTCGCTGGCGCTCATGCTGCACGACGTGTACGTGCCGCTGATCGGGAACCCGCGCAACCAGCAGCTGTGGCCCGAGATGGTCACGACGTCCATCATCAACAACGTGCACGGATTCTTTTCTAGTCTGCAGATCACGCTGGGACAGACGAAGGGAGCTACCTGTCTGCCACTGCCGTGGGACCAGGTGGTCATGGAGAGTGCCGCCAAGTCCTCACCGACAGACGACGTGTCAAACAACACCTTGGCTTTTTCATCAACAAAGGGAACGTCAGATTTTAGTTCTCTCAGTGGCCTCGGGAAGGATCAAGTGCATAGTCTGGAGGGGTGCCTCATCACGTGGACGAAGCAAATCAAGAATATTCTGAAGCAAGACCCGGAGACGCTGCTCAATAAACGAGAGCATGTGCACCAGGGCCCAATGGAGGAGCTCCACTTCTGGGCTGCCAAGGCTAAAAACCTTAACTCCATATTCGCGCAGCTGCAGTCCGACAGCATTCGCAAGGTTCTGCAGTACCTGGATGCGTCGAAAAGCACGTATAACGTTCCTTTTGCGAAGCTGTGCAAGGAAGTGTTTCTTGCTCGAGCAGAGGCAAATGATAACAGTCACTACTTATGGCCACTTGCTAAGTGGTTCGCGCAGCTGGCTGATGTCAAGAGCTTGCCCGAAATCCGTGATCTCTTCCGACCAATATGTCACTCCATCTTGCTGATCTGGAAATGCAGCCGATTCTACAATACACCAGCGCGGCTTGTTGTTCTCATACGGCAAATCTGCAACGAGATCATCAGGAAGGCAATGATTCACTTGAATGGCGAGAAGCTTTTCGAGCTCATCGACCAAGGCGAGTTAGAGCAGGCAAACAGCATGCTGCAGGTGTCACTGCAAGTTTGCGCTCACTTCAAAAGTGTTTATTTTGATTACAAGGCTAAATCTGTGACGGAGGTTCCTGAAATCCATGGCGCATTCAGAACAATGCGTTGTTCATTCGTTTGGACGCCTTTCTTGAGAGATGCCACGATGTTCTGGAGCTGACACAAACGATTTACCAGTTTCAAAAACTCGCAGAAATGGAGATTGGTGGTACAAAAGGGAAAACACTCACGACTAGTGTGCACCAAATTTATGCGGACTTTCAGGATACGCTCGCGCAGATGAAAAACGTACAGTATGACCTGATGGACCTCGATGCAAAGCACTTTGAAGACGACTTCTACACGTTTCGCTCTAAGAACAAAGAACTGGAACGTCGACTAGCGTCTGTGATCAACCAGGCGTTCGACGATGCGAAAACCATAGTCGGTCGGTTCAAGTGCTTGGACTGCTTTGAAGACTTGCTGGATCGGCAAATCATTAAGAATGAATTGGAGCGGAAACATACATCTCTCATTGCATCATATGCGAGCGACCTGCATGTAGTTCAGCAGATATTCATTGAGAATCGAGAGCGCCCACCGATATCTCCTAACTTGCCCCCTTTGCTGGCGCAGTATCTTGGTGTCGTGGGCTAGCTGAGCGGATCCGATTCCCCATGGAAAAACTAAAACAAATTTCCCCAAGGATTGTGCTTGAAAGGGAGGACTCAAAGGAAGCGATGAAACTGTACACAAATGTGATGGCAATGCTCCAAGAGTACGAAGTCCAAAACGTCAAACAGTGGGGTGTCTCAATTGAAACCTCTTCGAAAGCAAAGCTTAAGCTTCCGCTAATTCGGCGTGAGGCCAGTCCTGGTAACAGCTCCGATTTAGCTGCAGCTGCAGGGGGAAAGGACAACCGCAACACCAACTGGTTGGTGCCGTTCCACCGAGCACAGGTCTTCTCTTTGTAAACTTCGATGCTGCGCTAGTCCAGTTGCTGCGGGAAGTAAAGTATTTTTTGTTACTTGGTTTAGACATCCCAGAGGATGCGTTGGAGGTATACAAGCGTGCAGAGGTATTTCGCAGGCAGACAGGAAATCTTGAACTGATCGTGGATATGTACAATACCATCCACTCGACCCTCCTACCAGTGGAAAAGCCGCTTGTCAAAGGGTACCTTGAGCGCATGGACCAAGTTCTGAGCAAAGGCATAAAGGCTTTGAACTGGAAGTCTCATGGCATCGACGTATTTTTAAAGGAGTCTATGACGGTGGTGAACGAAGCAAACTCATTGTTGAGCCAATTAAAATCTCATCAAAGCAGAGTTGCGGAGCTGCTAGATATCTGGAACTCTCCGCCACTGCTTTTTGAGCGGAAAAGCAAGGCTTTGTCAGTTGAAGAATTTGAGGAGCTCCAGAAAACGCTGTGCCAACAAAAGTACCACGTCATTAAAGAAGGAGGCAATGAAATTCATCGCTTGCTTAAGGACACTCTAAAGCACTTGCGCGTGGCACAAGGAAGTCCCGACTGGAGAGCATATGTCGACTACGTTAGCGGCATCGTGGAAGATGGGCTCGCGCGGGTTATTCTTCAATCGCTTGGACAGCTGCGAGACCAGCTGGACCCGAAACGCATCGAGAGCGAGGACATTCCGGCATTGCTAGAAGTGGAACTCGACTTGTATGGAAAGGATATTGTGTACTTCCCGCCCATCCAGAGCACAGCTGCCAAAAACGGTTTGCAAGACCTTATTATGCGCCGAGTGGAAGCGATTCTTTGTTGCTCTACAGTATTTAAGCGATTGGACAGCTCGGAAGGTTCTTATCTGAAGGAGATGCGAGAAAATGTACAAATTCAATTGCTCATTGCGGATGTCTGGTCATTCCTCGACCAAAACCAGAAAGCATGTACTGCATTCCGCCATGCACTTACAAAGTACGAGTACTTGTGGACGACGGACTTACCACAGATGTTTCAAGAGTTTCTTGCGACTGCTTGGTCTCCTACCCATACACGGATGAGCAAAGCGCACGCGGCAGAATTGTCTACGCTGAAAGCCTGCCTTCAGTGTCTTCCTCGATAATGAAATCAGGCACTGTAGCTGACGGGAGCGGGCACAAGTCGCTTATCATTGCAGGTTCCGCAATGTCTACGCCTCCCCCAATGCCCGCTCAACTTCTCAATCTTGAACGCTTTCAAGAAAAGATCAGCTTCTTTCTTGGCCTTCAAAATGAAATCTCTGAGTCCAAGCATGTCAAAGACGTGGGCTTCGTGCGCGTGAACTCTCTTCCCATAAAGCAAGCTTTATCGACGTGGGTGACGAAATGGGTATATCTGTTTACACAATACTTGCATGATCGCGTTGTGAACCAGCTCGTATGGGTGGATAACTTCATGCACCGAGTAAATGGAGGTCTGGACGTTGAGATTGACAGCACTAATGCGGAAAAGGAGAAACCATCATTGATGCAGTGCATGCTACACATACGTGATGTGCGGCGTCTGATGCGTGAAGACTTACTCGTGAATTTTGGCCCCTCAAGGACTTTGTCGCGCTACTTAAGTTGAATAGTATCGCCCTGGATATGTCTTATGTTGGCAAGGAGAACGTATTAACTTTCTTAGAGCAAGCGCCGATCCGTTGGGAACATATGGTGAACAAAACGTTTAAGAAGAAGGAAGTGATCCAGCCACTGCAGAATCAAATGATGGAATCCATTAGGCAAGAAGTGGCGGAATTCAACAGACGCCTTGCACTGATGAAAGATGAATTTAAGACCGCGGCTCCGCTGCACGCTCCCACCGACACTCGTTCAATAGCAGACGTGTATGACCAACTGGATGCATATCATGTTAAATTAGACCAGGTTGAGCAGGAAGCCGCGAGACTCATGGAGCTCGAGGATATCTTCGAGTTGGCCTCGAGCAAGCATGAGGTGCTGATGACACTACGCTCCAACTTTTTACTCTAAAGCATATATGGGACTTTCTTGCACTCCTCGACTCAATTTACGTGAACAAATGGCAGCCTTTGTTATGGATCGATCTTGACGCAGATGCTCTCATGGAGGAAGTGGATGAGATTGAGCGTCATCGGCAACGTATGTTTTTATCAAGTCGATCTATTAAGGATTGGCCCATTTACGACCATCTCGAGCAGAAGCTGCACCAAATGACGGTCATCCTGCCCCTTGTCAAGCATCTACACTCTCCAGCTATGCGTGATCGACATTGGAAAAACTTGATGGTTCTTTCAAGAAAGCATTTTGATCTGTCTGGAACGGGTGGTCCTAGCGTCTCAAATTATGCCGCAATGGGCACGGTAAGTGGCAATTCTGGAGGCAGCGACACTGGCAGCGGAAAAAGCACATTGCGCTTTGAGGAGGTACTCAGACTAGAGCTCTTTCGCTTCGTGAATGAAGTCAACGAGCTCGTTGAAATAGCATCGAGGGAGTTCAAAATTGAGCAGCAGCTTCACTCTATCGAAACAACTTGGAATGGTTTTCAGCTTGAGTTTGTACCGTATCAAACGGCAAGCAACAAGGGTCTGTCTGGCAGTAATCATACTCGTGAGCGTCACAGCTCCGCCATATCACTTGATGAAAGTGATGATCGTCAGAGTGCAGCATCAGGCGCTGTCAATTTTCCAGCAACTGGAGGGGCGAGCAAGTTGAGAGTGATTTGCTGATTCTGAAAATGCCAAACGCCATTATTGAATGTCTTGAAGAGCACCAGCTTCAGTTGCAAACAATGGCGGCAACAGGGAAGTTCGTAGCCTATTTTAAGGATAAAGTTTTTGAGTGGCAGCTGCGACTGGGCAACGTCGACACAATTTTGAAGCTTTGGATCAGTCTTCAGCGACAATGGTGCAGCCTGGAATCCATTTTCCTCAGTTCGGCGGGCGATATTCAAAGGCAGTTGCCGCAAGAATACCAGCGTTTCGAACACGTTGACCAGGAAATGAAAGAGCTCTTTGCTGATGCGAGGATGTCGCCCTCAGTGCTGGTGGCTTGCTGTCAACGTGAGGGTCGAGAAACTGTGCTTCACGATTTGCAGGTGGAGCTGGAGATCTGCCAAAAAGCACTCAACCAATATTTGGACGGTAAGAAAGACATCTTTCCTCGCTTTTACTTTGTCTCCAACGCATCTCTTCTGGAGATCTTGTCAAACGGCAATTACCCGCCGCGTATTCAGCCTCACTTTGGGAACTGTTTCGATGGTATCCAGTCCTTCGAATTTACGAGCGCCCATACGACTGCTGTCTCCAACACATCTTCGGGCTATTTATCCGGCCGAAAGATGTCTTCTTCTCCGTCTACAAGCGCTATCGAGGAACGCTTTCTCGCTATGGGAATGATATCGAAGGAGGGTGAAGCAGTGCAGTTTATGGACTCGCATTTGATTCATGGCACCGTCGAAAATTGGTTTAATGATCTGGTGGTTGTCATGCAGGATACTTTGCGGCAGAAGATATTTGACGCAGTTGAGAGCAGTGCTCTCTGGGGCGTCGATTGTGCTCGTCACACCTGGGTGTTTGATTACCCAGCACAGGTGGCATTGCTCGGGAGTCAAATCGTTTGGACAGAAGAGGTCGAGAGCGCGCTCGAAGAGTTCGAGAATGGCACTGAAGATGCCATCAAGAAGTATTATGACGTGTCAACGGTTCGCCTAGAAGAGCTGATTAAACTCGTTCAAGGGCATCTTAGCGAGCTAAACCGTCAGAAGATTATTACGCTCATTACTGTCGACGTGCATGCTCGTGATGTGGTGCAGTCGCTAATCACGAAGAAGGTCTCAAGCTCGTTGGATTTCCAATGGCAGTCGCAGCTTCGGTACTATACAACTCCTGTCTTGACGACGACAGGTCAGAAAAAGGAAGTGCACATTAAAATCTGCGACTTTCGTTCATTTTACAGCTACGAATACACGGGAAACTGTGGGCGCTTAGTGATCACGCCTTTGACCGATCGCTGCTATGTCACATTGACAACCGCACTTCGACTATGTCTCGGGGGCTCCAGCGGGACCTGCAGGAACCGGAAAAACGGAGACAACGAAGGACCTAGCTCGAGGAATGGGGCTGCAATGTTACGTCTTCAATTGCAGTGATCAGATGAACTATATGACTATGGCTAATATCTTCCGTGGATTGGCTCAAACTGGAGCTTGGGGATGCTTCGATGAATTTAATCGGATCTCAGTTGAAGTTTTGTCTGTCGTAGCGACGCAAGTGAAGACCATTTTGATGCTACAACGCTGCTAGTAGCTTCAACGAACCGCGGACAATCAGCTGGAAATAACGGAGACATTGCGTCATCTGGAGGGCAAGATGGAAGTGCTCCGCAACCGGTGGCATTGCCACGAACTGGCAATTGCGAATTTTTTGGTAGAACGATATCATTGGTACCAACAGTTGGGTTCTTCATCACCATGAATCCGGGATACGCTGGTCGTGCGGAGTTGCCAGAGAATTTGAAGGCATTGTTCCGTTCTTGTGCTATGATTAAACCGGATTTGCAACCAATTTGTGAAAACATGCTCATGGCTGAAGGATTTTTACGGGCACGAGGGCTCTCTATCAAGTTTGTGACGCTCTATGAACTTAGTAGCGAACTGCTTTCCCAACAAAAACACTACGACTGGGGGCTACGCTCCGTAAAGTCAGTGCTACTTGTCGCCGGCAGCCTACGTCGTGCACATTCCACGCTATCGGAAGAGGCAGTGTTGATGCAGGTACTTCGAGACTTCAATACGCCACGAATCCTTCCACCCGATTACCCTGTGTTCATGGGCTTGCTTCGAGATCTATTTCCCAGTCAAGACCTCCCCATCTCGAAAACGACGTTCTTCAGACCAAATGCGCTCGTGTCTGCGCTCAGAAGAAGCTTCAGCCCGAAGAGGGCTTCCTGAAAAAGGTCATGGAGTACGAAGAAGTTCTTAAAGTTCGACACAGCGTTATGCTGATTGGTCCGGCTGGATGCGGTAAAAGCACCATTTGGAGTACTCTTGCAGCGTGTCATAACACAGATGATGACGGAAACGCCATGGCCAAACACGTGACCGTGTTTGAAAGCGTAAACCCAAAAGCTATTACAGCGGACGAGCTCTACGGATACATGACGCTTGACAACGATTGGAAAGATGGCGTTCTGTCAGCAATAATGCGAAACATGTCGAAAAATATGGCCCCTTTTAACGAGTCCCAATCGTATAAGTGGGTTGTCTTGGACGGTGACATCGATGCGGTATGGATTGAAAGTATGAACACAGTTATGGACGACAACAAGGTTCTTACACTTGTATCAAATGAGCGCATACCGTTAACGAAAGCAATGAGACTGGTGTTCGAAATATCATCACTTGTGAACGCTACGCCTGCTACCGTGTCACGGGCGGGTATTATTTACGTAGACGAAGGTCATATCGGTTGGTACCCCGTTGCTGAGTCCTGGTTGCAGCAGCGTGAGAGCATTGCGGAGGCGGGTATCCTTCCTGGGCTCTTCAAGAAGTATGTGGATTCTATGTTTTTGGCGCTCGAAGAAACTAAAGCAGAGACAATTGTACCGATTGTCCCTGTTGCAATCGTGGAAATGTTGTGTCGTTTGTTGGATGGGGTGCTGGGCTTGATCAGTGAGCAAGACAAAACTGCAGAAGTGCTGGAAAACGCGTTTATATACTGTGGTCTATGGTCATTTGGCGGCGCGCTGGTGAGTGATAAAGGAAGCGATGATCGCATGACGTTCTCCACCCACTTCAAGGTCGTTGCAAAGTACAAGTTTGCTTCTGCATCCGCCACCAGTGCTTCAGCTTCCTTTCCAGCGGCTCCAAGCGGTGCAGACTCAACCGGTGGCACTCTGCTGACTGGTGGTAACACAAATCTTTTTGATTTCTGCTTCGACATTACTAGAAATGAACTAGTTCATTGGAACGACAAAGTCCCTGCATTTGTACCGATTGGTGACGTTCCTTTCCACACTCTTGTGGTTCCAACTGTGGAGTCTACTCGCGTACATTCCATCATCGACTTGCTGCTTCGAGGAGAAACCCAACGATCCTGGTTGGCTCAAGTGGTTCGGGTAAGTCTTCTCTAGTTTACGAGCATGTAAAAGGACTGGACGATGATATCGTTTTTGCGCACGTGGGTATGCATCATTATATGGATGCACGAGAGCTGCAGCTTCGTCTGGAGAAATGTATAGAAAAGAGGTCGGGGCGAGTGTACGGACCGCTGTACAACCGCAAACTTATCTACTTCTTAGACGATCTCAACATGCCATATCCTGAAGAGTTCGGTACCCAGACTGCACTCGCGTTGCTACGTCAGTATATGGACTACAACTCGTGGTACGACCGCCACGATCTCTCATCCAAAAGATTATCCAAGACGTTCAGTTTCTTGCTTGTATGAATCATAAGGCTGGATCGTTCACGATAAACCCTCGCCTCCACCGCCATTTTTCAACACTGTGCATTAGCATGCCGTCCAAGCAAGATCTGACAACTATCTACGCGACTCTATTGAACCAGCACCTAATGAATTTTGCAGACAAAATCAAGAAGCTCGCTCCTGCAATTATTACTGCTACCATCGATTTGTACACAGAGGTCAGAGCTAATTTCCTCCCCACCGCGACTAAATTTCACTACGTATTCAGCATGCGCGATTTGAGTTCGCTCTTTCAGGGCATTTTTATGGCACGACCTGAAGCGTACCTGAATAACTCGCTGCAGTTTTGCCGTCTCTGGATTCACGAGTGCTTCCGCGTTTTTAGCGATCGGATGAGCTCACAGAGCGAGATTCAGCGCTTTGCTGAGATGTCAGTGGAGCAAACAAAGAAGAATTTTGAGGAAGATCAAGCGGAGATTTTCGCACCACCACTCATTTGTGTGAACTTTGTAGGTGCCTCCTCATTTGGATCAATGAACGCTGATGGTGACCACGGAGGAAGCCTAAGCTACGTACCTGTCCTGGAGAAAGCGCAGCTCACGAGTTGCTTAGAAAGCAAGTTGTCTGAGTATAATGAGACACATCCAGTAATGAGTCTAGTATTGTTTGACCAAGCTCTGGAACACGTCACACGAATTGTTCGCATTTTGGCAAACCCCTAGGGAACGCCTTACTCATTGGTGTTGGTGGATCGGGAAAGCAGTCACTGTCGCGATTAGCAGCATTTATCAGCGGATACACCCTTGTGTCATTAACGACAAGTGCATCACCATCCTACGGGATAGCCGAGCTGAAAGAAGACCTGAAGGATATATATCGCAAAGCAGGCGTCCGGCCGGCAAAACCTATCGTGCTATTACTCACAGACTCGCAGATCACTGACAACCGTTTTCTGGTGCCGTTAACTGATACATTGACGTCTGGATACATCTCGGACCTGTTTTCCAACGAAGAAATGGAGTCGATGGGCGGATCTTTACGAATGGAAGCGAAATCTCGCGGCATTCCGGATACTAAAGAGCAGCTGCAAGAATTCTTTTATGAACGCGTGCGTACAAATCTGCATCTCATTTTGGCATTTTCTCCAGTAGGTGGCGATTTGCGGATCCGCTGCCGGAATTTCCCTTCTCTGATTAGCTGCTGTACCATGAATTGGTTCCATCCATGGCCAAAAGAAGCTCTTGTCGATGTATCACTAAATTTCTTGCAGGACGTGGAGTTGTCAACGCGTGCGATTCAAGAGAATGTTTGCCATCACATGGCTGAGATGCACATGTCTGTCACTATAGCCTGCACAAATTACTCTAAAAGTCTCGGGCGGCACAACTACGTGACTCCGACATCGTTTTTGGAGCTTATACGCTTCTACCGTTCACTGCTGGAGACGAAGCGCACGTCCCAAACGCTTAAGATCAGACGACTAGAAGTGGGCCTGGCGACGCTCAAGAAAACATCGCTTGATGTAGCTGGGCTCCAAGACGAGCTGAAGCAGACAATGAAAAAGTGGAAGAGCGGAAGAAAGCCACTGATCTGTTGTTGGAGCAAATGGGTAAACAGCGCGGAGATGCTGAAGTAAAGCAGCGCCGTGCCGATGAAGAGCGTGCCAAAGCCTCTCAAGCCGCAGAAGTTGCGTCACAGATTGAGGCTCAGGCTGCTGTCGAACTGACACTTGCTAAACCTGCATTGGATGCTGCCCAACAAGCTGTAAATTGTCTAAACAAGGCATCTCTGACCGAGCTGAAGTCGATGGGCAAGCCTCCAGCAGGTGTGGAAAAGGTAACTGCAGCTGTACTTATGATGGTTAAGAAAGAGACCAAGAATTTCAGCTGGGATAACGCCAAGAAAATGATGGCAAAGGTCGACGTCTTCAAGCAGTCGCTGGAGCAATACGACAAAGAAAACATTCCTCCAGAAGTCGTTGCGCGTGTGGAGCCGCTGATTCAAGAGGACCCAAACTTTAACTATGAAAAGATGAAGAGCAAGTCCGTGGCGGCTGCGAACCTGTGCGTGTGGGTTGTCAATATAATCGCGTTTCACCAAGTGTTTGTTCGGGTAAAGCCGTTGATGGATACGCTTGAAAAAGCGCGACAGACGAAGACAGACGCAGACAGCGAGTTGGCCGGTGTGCAGAAGTTAGTGGCAGAGGTCGAAGGACAGCTTAATGCTCTGCAAGCCTCGTTCCGGGATGCAACTAACGAAAAAGCGAAAGTGGAAGCTGAGGCGCAAGCGTGTCAAGAGCGGTTGTCACTTGCCGAACGGTTAGTCAATGGGCTGGCTTCCGAAAATGATCGATGGAGTCATGAAATCGACGTCTTGCGCGGTGGTGAGAATTCCCTCATCGGTGACTCGCTACTTGCAGCAGGTTTCGTCAGCTACATTGGTGCATTTAACGCTAGTTTCCGATCGCAGTTATGGAAACATACGTGGCTTCCGGATATTGTGACACGAGAGATCCCGATTACACTAGGAAGCCAAGCAGACCTTAGTGGAGGTAATGGCGGTGGCCTCGACGAGTCCAGTAATGCAGGTTCAGGGCTCGACACGGAAATGTCCGTTGAGCAATCCACAACATCTTCATCGTCACCTTCAGTAAGAAACGTGGGAGTGGATCCGCTCGACGTGCTCAGCGACAGCAGCGATGTTGCGCAATGGATGAATGAAGGTTTACCTGCTGATCGTATCTCCATTGAAAATGGATGCATCATCACATCATGCCAGCGATGGCCGCTTCTTGTGGATCCCCAGCTTCAAGGGATCATTTGGCTACGCGCTCGGAATTTTGAGCCCCCAAAAGTAAAAGTTCGGAGGCCGAAGAAAATCGCAATTCAGTTGGTCAATCTCTGGTCATTCTGCAACCAGCACAAAAAAATTGGACGACTATGTTGAAACGAGCGATAAGCAGCGGGCAGAATGTCATCCTAGAAAATCTTGGCGAGACGATTGATGCGTCGTTGGAACCTGTCATCATGCGACAAGTCTACAAAAAGGTCGGAATTGGTTCTTGCAGTTCGCGGCGGAAGAAGTTGAGGTGGATCCTTGCTTCCGTTTGTATCTGCACACAAAGCTTCCGAACCCGCACTACCGCCCTGAAATTCTGGCGTACTGCACTCTTATCGATTTCAGTGTTACGGAAAAGGGACTCGAAGATCAACTACTTGCAAATGTGGTCAATTTAGAGCAACCGGACTTGGAAACGCAAAAGCGTCAACTTCAGCAAGAGTTTAATGGTTACCAGATTCAGCTGTTACAGCTTGAAAATGACCTGCTCGAACGGCTTTCAAACGCTCCTGATGACATTTTGTCTGATGTCCCGCTTATTGAGGGGCTTGAGAAGACAAAACTCACAGCAATTGATGTCGGTATTGCGTTGCGAAAGGCAAGGACGCCGAGCGTGAGATTAATCTGGCACGAGAAGTGTATCGACCCGTTGCGAATGAGGCAAGTATGATGTACTTTTGATGAGCCAGCTCTGCAAGGTGAATCACATGTACCGCTACTCGCTAGAGTCATACATGACCTTTTTCTTTGTCGCCTTGGATGGCGTTGCACTACCAGCACCAACAACAAGTAACAATAGTGCAGATGGTGTTCACGCGGTAGCTGCCCATGGTCGAGTAGGAATACTGAAAGAAGCGCTGCGGTGGACAATATTTTCGATGGTGACGAGAGGACTTTTGAAGAGCACAAACTCCTCTTCTTAACTCAACTGGTATTCCTCTTACTTCGTCGTGGTGTCATTGGGGTTAACAGTGGCTATGAGCCACCGTTCGCTCGTTTCCTCCTCCAAGGGCCCAAGGTTGTCGGGCCAGAAAATACTATATCGTGGCTAAGCGAGTCCCAGTGGCAATCGTTGCAGGCTCTAATTACGTTGGCTCCTTCGAGAGATTCGTGTCGGATCTGGAGGAATCCGAGCCGCGTTTCCGAGAATGGTACAACTCTACTAGCCCTGAATTGGAGAAACTTCCTTTAGACTGGCGAGAGCTCGACAAATCTGCACCATTCTTGAAGCTGCTTGCCGTTAAGTGTTTGCGTCCAGATCGGCTAACCCAGGCAGTCAGTAATTTCATCTCACAGACCCTCCCAAACGGCAATCATTTTCTCAATTGTGACAGTCAACTCAACAGTTATGCTATCCTAAAGAGTGCTTTTACTGAAAGTGCGCCTTGGACACCGATGTGCTTCATTTTGTCGCCCGGCACAGATGTTGTGGCTGACGTGGACAAGTTGGCAGTGCAGGATCAAGAACGAATTAAGGGCGTTGACTATCACAACATTGCACTGGGGCAAGGCCAAGAACAAGTTGCCATGCGAACACTACAAATGTCAGTAGAAAATGGTCACTGGGTCATTCTCAATAACGTTCACCTGATGCCTAAGTGGATGCTGGAACTGGATAAATGGCTGGAGCAATTGGCAAAGGCAAGCAAGACAGCTTCCTACGCCACATTCCGGAGTAATCTATCAAGTGGTAAGGAAGTAACGCGCATGTCTACAAGTCGGTCATTGTCGATGCTTCCTCCGGCAGGTGGGAATGCCAGTGCAAGCGGTGGTATTGGAACCTTGCACCTAATTTTCGCTTGTTTATAACCAGCGATCCGTCGACAAATATTCCTATTGGTGTTCTGGAGAGGTCGATCAAACTCACGAACGAGCCTCCTACGGGGCTGCGCGCTAATGTCAAGCGGGCGTTCTGCTGCTTCCCCAAGAATGTCGTCGATGAACTCGAACCGCGCACTCGCTGTATTCTCTTTGCGCTGTGTTACTTCCATTCACTCATGCTGGAGCGAAAGAAGTTCGGACCTCAAGGTTTCAATATGTTATACCCGTTCGCTGCCAGTGACTTGTTAGCAAGCAGCACGGTTCTGCGAAACTACATGGATAACGCCCCGTGCGCGTCCCATGGCCGGATTTGCGCTACCTGTTCGGCGAGATTATGTACGGCGGTCATATAGTCAATGAACTCGACAGACTTGTGGCGTCTACGTACTTACAGTACTTCCTGCGCGACGAACTTTTAGAAGAACTGTCAATGCTGCCGTTCGGGGATGATTCTAGTGGGGTAGTACTGGTGGCGGTGGTAATAGCGGCGCGGATGCTGGGAACAGCGGGTCGAACGCTGGTGGAGACAATGGTGATGGCCCAAGCACATCAGGGCAGCAACGACGCGATTTCCTGGCTCCAAAGCTCACCGCAGGTTTCGATCGCATTTTAGAGCACGTGCATGCTTCGCTGTTAAATGAAACACCGACTGCCTTTGGATTGCACCCTAATGCTGAAGTTGCTTTCCGTACTGAAAGCGGTAACGTATTGTTGCAGACGATGCTTTTAATCACCACAAATGAAGGTGATTCGCACGATAGCGTCAGTGAAGATGAAGATGAGGCCGACTCAGGTCTTGGTGGCGGCTCGGGCGCTAAGGATACAGCCGATGCGGTTCAATTGGCTGCAGAAGGTGTCCTACAAGATGTTCTCGAGAACTACCGCGAATTCCGTTTCGATATACACGAAATCTTTTTCAAGGGATCGTCCGAGTCTGGACAACGTGACGGGGCTGGTTCGTCATCACAGCGCAGCAAAGGTGGTAGAATATTCTCATCTGTTACAGATGCCGACGATATGGACCCGTTCCAAATTGTGCTGCTTCAAGAGTGTCAGCGCATGAACCATTTGCTGGAGACCATAACTGACTCACTGGCAGAGCTGGAGTTGGGCTTTCGTGGCGACGTGCCAATGACTGAAGCTATGGAGCACCTTCAAACCTTCTTGTACTATGAGCGTGTTCCTGATAACTGGTTAGCTGCTGCCTGCCCTTCACGGCGGTCGCTGGCACCGTGGCTAGCCAATCTTCAGCAACGAATTGCACAGCTTCAGGAGTGGATCTCGTCGGCACCAGAGCTACCATTGGTTCTTTGGCTACCAGGGCTCTTCAATCCGCAAGCATTCCTCACAGCGGTTCTCCAGACCGCGGCGCGAAAGCACGGTGTTGAGTTAGACTCGCTACGCATCACAGCTGATGTGACGAAGCGAACTGTCGAGACAGTGGACGCACCAGCACGAGACGGTCAGTTCGTGCACGGCCTTTATCTCGAGGGTGCTCGCTGGGACTTCGGCAACGGCGTACTGGAGGCCAGTCTGTCGAGAGAAATGTACGTTACAATGCCAGTTATAACGTGCCGCGCAATTATGAACGCTGCAAACAAGGACCCGTCAAGTGGTTCTGGTGGAAGCAAACAAGGTCGTGGGGGATACCCAGCAATGTGTTTGAGTGTCCAGTATACCGCACTCAGCAGCGAGGACCGACGTTGGTGTTTGTGTCACCCCTCAGAACGAAGGTGCCGCCTGCTAAATGGGTGCTTGCAGGGGTGGCGATGCTTATGGAGGTTGTGTAACTCTGAGCTCTGCAGCAGTGTGGACTTTACCCGAGATAATTCTACATGTTGTTGCCATATCAAAAATGTGAGGTGAATGCGTCACCTGTATTACATTATGTTATGTATTAATGTCAAGCGCGGATGCATGAAGTCCCTGGACAACTCGTAACAGTTCATGCAAATGTTTTTGGTAGCTGATGGTGTGCAGCAAGGGCATAGAGCACCGAGGAGGAAAATTCGACGTCAGCAGCTCATTAAAGCGCCTGCTGTTGATACAACACCAATTGGTCAAGTCGACCACGAGTTGTTACTTATGTAATCCCTGTGCTTTAAATCGATGTTGAATGTCAGGTGGCATTATGCTCGTGTTTATTCGTTGTACGTCGGCAACTCTCAGCACATAGTACAACAATCCTCAAAGTAGGGGTACGTGGCCTTCGTTTTGATTTTTATGTTTTTTGGTGTAGAAGCCTTGTATTTACTAAGACGCGTCTGTCTGTCATAACATTCCTGATGAGATGGCGTGGGTCTGCCCCACTCATCTCTTGGAAGTCGTTGTGCTTGTTGTGCTTGTGTTTCGCTTAACAATTTGACGGCCTTGAAATCAGCACCTGATGGTTTAGCCCATTGCACAGAGAAGAACGGGCTAAAGTCGCGTCGGAGGGGTAATAAATCTCTGAGTCGAACTTGAGTCTGCTTGAAGGAGCTTCTGAGTGTTTGTGTTCAAGGTATCGCTTCGCAAGAAGTTGTACTCGAGATGGTAAGAGCCATCAACTGAGTCAAACTTTGTTTGAGCACCGAAATAGTGTTATCCACGCCGTTGCCTGGTGGAAAAAACATAATAATATAGTATCTCCTGCCGAGGCCGGTTGCCACTGCTAATCACTGTGCTAGTGGTAGAGTATCCACCCTCCTCCCGCCTGGTTCGCTCATTCATGCCCACGTGGATCAGAGCTTGTTGGAAGCCATCGTTACTTCTTGTTCACATTATGTGAACAAAAACAAAATTATCATGTCGACCAGTTCGTGCTGCGTGCTGTCAACTTTGTTAGGTCCACTACCTGAGCAAGGTCACGGGCTTAGTTCAGATTTCCTGTGTTGGGTTGGTCGAGGCCTCCGGATTTACAGGCGCGTTCGTAACGTCGGCCACGGGGTCCGTAGGTGCATCAGTGACAGGGTCTGTAGGCTCCGTCAAAATTTATGGTGTTGCGGGCTCAGCCGATGTCTCCGGCGTTTGCTGTTGCTTGTTAGTCGGCGTCTCTGGAGTCTAGGGCTCTGTCGATATCTCTGGTGTCTTCTGATGCTGGGTCGGATGGGTCGGATCAATTGTCGTCTCCGAGGTGCTCTGGTCAATCGGCACCTTCGCGAAGTTTGGTCAGTTATAGTCTTCGAGGTAGGAGTAGAGGAACCTGGAGTAGGCGATGTCGTGGCCCCTAGCGTCGGCTTAGAGGTAGCAGTCCTGGCTCGCATCGCTATCGTCGCGATGCCATTTTGCCGGGCTTCGGTGGGTTCCAATCGGTTATGTCGTCACTGTCAGTGCTCTCACCGGTCTTGCCAGTTTGCCGCTCCTTCCAGACTTTGACGGATACGACTCTTGAATGTCGCTACAGTCGTCGCTCCTGCAAGGCTTTAACGGATACGAGGCTTGATAGTCATCACTTGCCTGGGTGGGCACGCCGTGCCGACGGGAACGGATTCAGGCTCAGTGCAGATCGATCCGGAATAGAGAAAATGACATCGTGCTGCACCGACACGTCAGTGGCAGATGCGAGGCCTGCATTCACGGCTGCGAGAATCGCTGTCATAGACTTCACGACCATCACCATGGTGCTTCTTGCTGCTGCAGAAGTGCTGTTGTCAAGCGCTTGAGGTGGTCGAGTACACGAGTTGTTGGATCGAGTTGACACGTGAGAAACGTCAGTGGGAAGCAACGGTGCTGCTACCTCTGGACGGTCATGAGTGGGTTCGTGACCAGCGGGTTGCTTGTTGAACTAGCATTGGACGTGTCCCAACCCCCGCTTTCATTGCCTGCGCGCCCGAATAGCTACCAGACCGAAATCGTCCGGTATCGCGCACTACCATGCCGTATGGAACCGATCCTCCAGTCTGTCTACCAGCATTCAACTGCTGAACACTACGCGCTTCTGGTCTGCGTCTCTCTGGGAAGTTAAACGATACTTGCAGAGATCGTGGTGCTAGCACAGATTTCGTATGCATGACCTTGTACCGAGTACGCTGTAGAGCTACTTCCTGAAAAGAAGATTCTTTGCCCTCACCACGCCCACCACTGACTATAGTGCGTCGTCTAGGCTCTCGAATATTAGAATCGCGAGGTTTGCCGCGACAAACAGACTGATGCTTTGCAATGCGGTCCTGCTCTCACGTTCAAAGAGCAAAATTTCGAAGTAAGGAAACAATTTAGCCACCACGCTAACAATGCGACGGATGTCAAACCTGAGAGAAAGCGCGCTCGCAGATTTTGCATCGCACCCGCCCATCAGCCTCAGGGGCATTCAAATCCATCGGCATACACTGGGCTACAGCAGCGCGCTTTTCAGCGTCATAATTGATTGCTCTGCATTCGTAGCCACGAGAGGCGTGAAAAGCTTCATCCGAACAGGAGGCTGTATGGACATGATAGCTACTAGCTCTACGCAACACGAAGAGATAAAAGGTAAGTAGGTTCCTAGCATTGGTACCCGCAACAATGAACGGCACCCACCGAATGAAGGTCTTGCACTTATCACACGGAATCATCGCGAGTGCGTTGCGCTGGAAACAGGATTTCTGATGAATAGGTAGCGAAGCCGAGAAATATTGACCGTGGCATGCTAAACACTGAATTGACTGCGGAGGCACGGCGATCTTCCCTCTGTCATTGATAGGCATCACGCAGACAATGAATGAGGTCGCAGAAGCTGTAGAAACACGTGCAGAAGCCAGCAATTGGTAAGTGAAAGGCGCAGAGTGATTCATCCAGCCAACGCAGCAAGTACAGAGCAGTATTTTTAGGAGACATCATCGCTTGAAACGTTGGATAAGACTACAAACTCATTTCAAAGAGGCACGTTAGAACCGGACTGTCCTGAATAGCGTGTCTGCTACCTTACCATTGTTTTTATGATCTGTTGTATGCATGAGTCGCTCACCTTCTGGGTAGATACTGAATCACTCCTCGGGCCTTTAGTCGGAATCGGACGAACTGCTGCTGTCACTAGAGTCGGAGTCCGAATCTGAATCCGATGAACTGCCACTGCTGCTACTGCTATCCGAGTCCGAATCCGAGTCACTGCTGCTGTCGCTACTGTCTGCCGCAGCTTTTGCCTGCTCCATGATCATTTTCGGTGCGTTCTTCAAGTATTCGCGTAGATTCGTGGTAAGTCCTCCGAGACCAATTGACGTGAAGAAGTTGATAGCAAAACGCATGTTACGAGGGTTGTCCTTCGGGAATAGACCTGCGAACGTGGGCTGCATGATATCGTCCAAGAACCGCTCCTTCAACGTCTTCATGCCGAGGTGCTCAGAAAGCTCCTGGCACAAAATCTTGATAAAAATACGGCTGGATGATGTCGTCTCCTCTTCGTTCAGGCGAATGTACTCAAACACTGTCCACGGCAGCGCGTCTGTGAACAACAGATGCGCGAAGAGCTTCGCGACATTGCGAAGCTTGTTCGTCTCGAGACGATGAATGAGCGAGTACTGTTCCGCAAAGCACTCATCGAAAGCGTCCTGATACTCACGCTTGATCAAGCAGAACCGCTCGCTGAGCAGTCCGTAATACCGCAAGTACGTCCGTTCCTGACTGCAACACTCGATCAGCATCGAACAAATCTCCTTCTCCTGGCCCGGGCGAATATTGAGCTTCATCAGTTTGTGTGCGCACTCTTCATGTGTGATGCTGGACATAATCGTCAGATAGATCGTACGTCGCAGGTTCACGAGGTCCTGCTCTGTATAGTCCTGGATCGCTGTGTTGTTATCCGGCGCAGACTGCTCTTTTCTTCCTCTTCCTCCTCTCCATCGTCATCACTACCACTTGAGTCCGAGTCCGAGTCCGACTCGCCCAGAATCTCCTTCTTAATGGCCGCCCACATCTCTTCATTCTTCAAGTAGTCCGGATCGAACCTAAACACGTCCAGCTTGTCTTCGCAGTCAATCTTCTCCTCCAGCGTCGTCTCGTGCGTGATCTGATCGCCGGCCTCGACCAAATCCAGCTGCTCATACACCGCCGGGTAGTCTGCGAATCCCCTTTCCTGATTGCAAACAGCCCCTCAATAGTGTACTGCACTCGTTTGTCGATCTCTCCCTCGTGCAAAATGCCTCGAAAGCGCTCGAAAATAGCGCGCAAACCTTCAGGACACAACTCGGCCAAAATCTGGCCACACTCTTTGGTGAAGTTCACCGCCACCTCCACCGAGTCGTCCGTCGGGTTGGCCAGCAGCAGCGTCAGCACCTCGAGCGCCAGCAGCTCGTGCACCACCTGCTGGTTGACCAAATGGGCAATAAACCGCACGAGCGCGATGGCCACCACCTTGTCGCCCCGTTTAAAGGCCCGACGGAAACGGAAGACCACGCGTTTGGTCAAAAGTTCCCCATTTTCGGGCAGTTTCGTGTTGAGCACGGCCACCAGCGCCGCGTAGATATGGGTAAAGCCTGGGGAAGCCAACTGGGCCTTCATCACGGCTCTGGCCAGCAGGCCCCGGGCCCGCACTAAGTTCTCCTGGAAAAGCTCCGGCAGGATGTGGCTTAAGTTCGCAACGTTCACTTTGTTGATGAGGCCGTTGAGGCTCTTGCGAAGTGCGTCCCACGTCCGGCGCTGCATCTCCTCCGAGTCGGCGTTAAGTTCGCTTTCCTGTTGTTTACGTAACTGCGCCAGTTTGAACGGCGGCATGTAGACGCCTCCTGTGCGGCCCGTGTGGCGGGCGTCCATCAGCCGCTTCCTGATTGGCTCGGGCGGGTGAAGTTGACGTGGTGGCGTGGCAACTTTCCGGCGTGGCGGCGTCACGTCTGCGTCATCATGTTGGCGGGGCTGACGTCAAGAGCGCCGCGCGGCGGCGAGGCGTTTGCGTCATCACGAGGCTTCCGGGCCTTCTTGCGAGGCGGTGTGCGGCTTGAGGACGCCGAGCGCGAGCGGGAGCGCGACGAGGAAGAGGACGAGGACACGCTGCGGGCTCGTCTGCGGCCGCGGTGGCGGCGCGAGCGGGAGCGGGAGCGCGAGCGCGAGGTCGACGGGGCGCGCGCCATTATTACGTCAGCGTCCGGCTTGGGCTTGGGTGGTGGCTCAATAATGGCAGCTCATTGGACGAGCGTAAATCTGGTGGGGCCGTAAATCGGAGTGTCACATTCTTCAACAGTCTGGTTTTGTCCTCCTATATAGTCCCTTAAAAGGATCTCACAGAGCGGCTGTGAGTGGCTGAAAGTCGGACGGGACTTGGCTTGGAGATCGGAAAATATGTGGACCACATAGATGTCGACCACTAAAATGGGTTCAACGACCTGAAGCAGCATGACTTGTCCTGACCAAGTTTTACTTCGCATCCGCTGAGACCTTTGTAGGCTTTGTAAGGCAAGACTGCACGCAAAATCAACCTAAGAAATCGGAGGCTTTAGTAAGTCGTTACTAGTTCTCTCGGATACGGACTTTGTCTTTCGCGTTGTATTGTGAATTCCGGCCAAATTTGGCGATCTGGGGCAATTCTATGCTCAAGTCAAAACCGTTCCAATACAAATCCAAGTCATTTTGCGGATCGCCCACACACCAATTGGGTACCACAGTAACCTCTCGTCTAAGTGCGACTCGCTGCTAATTATAGTTTTGTATGGCTCGGGCGATTGGCGGGTCGATTGGGCTTGGGCAATTAACCAACCGCCCAATCCAGTTTTGAGTAGAACCCACAATACGAGTGAGAGATACTGTCACTGGAGTTGCCTTTCCAGCAAAATGTTGACGAAGAGTTGATCTTATGACAGAGGGGCACTGCGTATTCGTCGGCGGATACAAGCAGGCCACCACCCACGACTACCACAACCTAGCAAACCTCGAAACCAATACACTTCTTGCCCGCCGCTGCTCCAATCTGTGAAGGTCGTCAAGACGCCGTGACCGACGCTCCACCTACGAAAAGAAGATAGCTCGACCACTTTCAGTACTAGCTACCATCGCAGTCTACTCACCGACAACACGAACGCTGACAAGACTCACCTCAATCAGCAAATCAACGCGGGAGAAATCAACATAGCTTAGAGGTTGATGCCCAAAATTCGTCAACACCTCTGGCTCACGCAATCCTTACAAATCCCAGGCCTCTCTCAATACAAAAATCAAGACACACCGACATCATTTTGATTATTCTATTCACATACAAAATCCAACTGTAGGAGTAATCCTACCTCCTTTTCGATTACTCTCTCACCTCTACAAATCTATTGATATAAGATCTCATGGGTGGAGCAAAACGGAGGCTTTCATCACAAAAGTCTCACAACGCAAAAATCCAATTGACACTACGAAAATGAGCGGATGTCAACGAGGAGACCATCAATTCAGTATTGCCGACCTCACTGCTAAGTTTCAAGTCAACAACCGACAACTACCAACCATCGCGACCGAAGCACGACAAAACTCCTACGAAAATGACAGGATGACCTATTCGCCACGACGGTTGGCTCGAGAGTTCACTCGGAAGCGCGAGGCACCAAGTCTCGCTCCCAATCAAGCGGAACTTTTGACGGCGTTGGTGCCGCTCACCAAACTCATCGAGGCCACAAAAGTCGCCACGTCTCCTGCTGCAGTGAAGAATTTGAGTGACGTCCCAACGAAACCCAAGCGTAAACGCGTTCGAGTCAAGACAGAGCGACGACGCGAGCAGTGCAGGAACAACCAGGCACGCTACCGCAACCGACAGCGAGGGATGGTGCGCGAACTCGAGGCTAACGTTCGAGAGCTTCGTGAAGAGATCGAGACTTTAGACGTGCAGAAACAGTCGTTGTGCTACGGTTTGCACACGAAGCAGAACGCCTGGAGTGTCGTGGTCGAGTACTTTCGACTCTTTCGCTACGGCTTCCTCGTGTCCATGCCTGAAGGTGGACGTGGCACTATAAACCAGTGCACGAACGCCGAATTTAAGGGACAGGAGTATTTCCTCAGAGCTGTTATGACCGAAGATGTGACGATCGGCGAACTTTCCGGTGTCGACGCACTGATACAGCAGTGGCGGTGCTATTCGTACTACTTTGGCAGCCTCCAGCTCGAGCTCGGCCGGATGGAGAAACAGCCTTTTGGCGCGATGGTCGCAACAGCCACACTAGGCCTGACCATCACAGAAGCAACACTACGTGGCGTCTTCCCACATCTAGTGGGTGAAGCAGGTGGGCAAGAGGAAGAAGCCATATCTCCATTATGCTACCGACTTCTTGGCCGACGGATTGAATGCCGGTGTTCGATGCGATTTCTGTGGGATGACTCAATCTCTCGAATGACAAAATTGGACTCCAAGATGGACTTGCTGACACCGTTGCTTCGAGTGCTTGGCAGCCTTCAAGATGTAAACTATGTGCTTGAAAAGGCTCTCATCACACCAACGTGCTTGCTCGGCGATAAAAATTATTCTGGTTATGCTGAAAGAGAATAAAAGCTCAAGTGTAGTCCAAAATTAATTATGATCATCCGCTTTGGGGTTACCTCGGCTTTAGCTTGTGACCTGCTCCATGTGGCTAGCTGCAACGAAACTAAAACTTCAGGTGAGCCGAACATATTGGAAAACTTGAATGTACAACAATGTGCTTCGCAGCCATGCAGCTTGAAGAAAGAGCTACGCGTTCCAGATTACTGTACCCGAGGGAAAAAATTAAAGAGGGTCTACCGGCTCGGGAAAGCTCTCTTGAGATGTTTTTCTCACAGGATCACAGCAATATCCACAATTTCTCCTACTCCAGTCGCCTTCGAGAGACCCACCTAACAGCAGTTCAGATGACGAAATTTGACCGATATACCGTAGCTTGGCTCCTGGAAGGATTAAACACGCAAGTTCTACTCTGGCACAGTCTGTGGACTGCTCGACAGGGCACTTAAAATGACGCGGCTCTCCGATGTAGCCAACTCAAAAAGGATTAATCATAATCTCTGGGGTGAAATTGACAGTCGGTTGTTTAAATCTCCCAACGTTGTTCTCAGTTTCGATATTAAATGCCAGGAAGCAGGAAGTTTTACAAGACTTACCGAAGAACCCGAACCATTGCACCGGAGTCTCAGGAGTGGCTTTGATTTTGGCGACTACGTGGTTGACAGCATTGGGCACAGTGGCCTCATTTCTTGGAGGCGCTGTAGTGGCGGACTGCATGACTGTGTGGTGATCTGGGAGGTTGTATGGAGATTTTATTGGGTTGTATGGAGATTCGTGAGTTACCTTTACTTGGTGAGGCCGTTGGGGATTCTGCTTTGCTAAATTGAATATTTAATGGTCCTTCAGATAATAACTAACGCTGTTGATGTGGGGTTAGATTTGACAAAGACGAAGATCCTTTAAAGCAAGCAAGATGGAATGGTGTAACTCTCATCTTTAAAATAATGATAGGGAATAAAATTCACTCATTATGTGGGTTTTAAGCTAAGCAAACACGGTAATATGGCAGGTCAACCGACCAGTAAGCGAAACCTGTATATGTAGATCTTTACCAATGAAGGGAATTCATACACCCGCGTGCTGGAAGGTTATATCCGGTGCCGATTAAAAGAAAAAGAGCTGGAGCAGTTCAAAAATTTAACAAAAGAGTAAAAAGTGGACTTAAAAGTTTTGAAAGCTGCAGCGCTAATCAAGTATATTGTCAAGGAAAGCAATTTCACTCTGAAATGTCTTTACCAGGTTAAATTTACGGTGAATAACTTGCTACAACTGACATCATGACGTGTGATCAGTAACCCTCGACGACACACATTTTCTGAAAGGAAGGAAAATTATTTGATTAACTAGTTAATGGACGTCTCGTTTAGCTGGCGTTTGTTTTATAACTATAGGTTGTGGAATCCAAATTCCATGTTCAGGTGAGGGCAGTCACGATGGCGAGGGATCATTAAAGCCCAGGCGTCGCAGGACTTTGGCCACAGCTTCGCCGTCGATGGCGAAATCGGTGAAGTGCTGGAATATAAAGGTGCAATGTCGATTGAAGGAGCTAGTCAAGCTTTGAGTGATTGGCTGGTCCGCATCGGCTTCAAATGAATGGCGTTCGAAGCCTGGAAAGTAATCGCAGTATGTACAGTAGCAGCAACGTTTTTGTTGACGTCTCCATTGTGGTTTTATATCGCGCGGCTTGGGAAAAGCAACAATCTCCATTCTAGTCGTGACGCAAACGCCTTGCTCCATGGTAACCACAGCGACTGCCTCAAAATTCGAAGTAACCTGTAACGCTGGGCACGAATAAAAACAACATTTCCTGAAAGTGTCTGCACAGGCAAGCCTAAAATTAAAATGCGGACTTCGTATTGCAAGATGGGAAATTGTGGAGGCCAAAGAGGCAAAATAAATCCGCTCTAGGAATCCCCTTAAAATCGCATTCAGTTCAGCGAGCCTCTCTGGCACAGATAAGTTGATGATACGCTCTCGCAACAGATAGTCAGAAAAGAGCGCGTTGCTATTTACTCGAACAAGAAAAACAGAACTAAGTTCATGCAACCACGACAGCCAAGCTTTTCTGGGTTAAAATTGCAGATGATTTTTAAAGATAAAACTGAGTATTACAGTTGATTTAAACAAATGCTTCGAAGTATAATAGTGAGCTGCAGCCAGTTGCCACAAACCAGCCTGTGCATGAACATCGCTTCAAAAATTGCTGCACCACGAATATAACTTTAGATGTGCATATTTCATGTGTCTACAGGAAAGCGTGTCCACGGTAGGTGCTTCAATCACTTCTATCAGCCAAGGAGTAAACACCCGAGTAAAGAATACTAAAGTCTAGGAGATAGCAGTAATATCCAAACCAGGCTTTCGAGCAGAACGCATGGCATGTTCCGCTTTTGCTGGAGGTTTCGTGGCGTGCCTTCAACAATGCTGATCAATACAATTTAACATTACCGGCGAGTCCTTACGCCAGCAAACCTGCGGTTTTGTTCTGACTGTCGTCAGTGTCAGCTTACCCGATGAAAGACGTAAATCAACTGAACAGTTGCCAGTCCATACGCGGTTCGATTGCACAGCTATTCTACGGTTCGCCTCTGCTTTCAGGCGATATGCATTTTTACGATAAATTATTGTGCCACACCGCCCAGCGCACAATATTGTTAAGCAAGCAATCGCACCAGAACATGAACCCCGTCAACCCTTTTAAAACCCTTAAAACGCCAGAAGGCGAGAGGACAACGAATTGAAGCACCGCCAAAAGTATGATTTCATTCGGTTCGCGTAGCTGAACTGCTCCGACGCCGTCTAGTAGATATCTCTGAGTAGGACGAGCAAAATCACACAAGGCACATTCCTTTAAGGCCTAGCACCAATATTAATACGCAAAATCTCATTGGGCTTGTTGGCACACGACACAAGGCAGCAGCAGCAGACACGAGGCATCAGCTCATAGATTCACAGATACTAGCGTGGTGAAGGAAAACACACACAAAACGAATGCCCGTTGATCGGCTAGCTGTCGTGCTGCCACATTTGACTTCGCTCATCTCCAAACTTGTTTGCTGAGTAACAAAGCGCATACCACGACACCGGCTCTGTTTTACAGCGCCTGGCCTGAGCGTTGCGCAAATTGAGCGCCAGCGTGCTCTCTGAAAGACATCGAAACGACCGAATCACCCTTACTAACACAATGTGCATCGCAGCCTCAAACCTCGAGCACCGTACTGTCGCTCGCGTTGCTATAACGTGTTGCATCTCGCTGTCGTTGTCAACGACTCGTTGACCCACCGCGCAGAACTTGCGGTGACTGGACCCGTGAGAAACACGGTGCTTTCGTCGCCACGAGATGACTCGCATACTTCACCGCTGAAAAGAGGCGAAAGGCGCACTGCCTTCATCTGCGTACATGATTGCACTCGTCCTTTTCACCGATACCAGTTCTTCCACAATGATTATTGAGCTTCGGACAGGAAAAGGGCCAGCGGCGTCAGCATTAGCAACACGTTTGCCTACAGACTACTGAACGGGGTCGTTTCAGAGTGAGCCTGTCGCCGACTTCTAGCTAACGCAGGTCCTTTGGCCCAACGGTCCACTGCAAGATGCCCTTGAGCTTCCTTCCATCTATGAGCTCTTCTTAGGTGTAGGAAGCAACTCGAGCAAACTTTTGCCCGAGGTTGTTCAGCTCATTCTTCATTTTCCCAACTCGATTCAACGACTCGAGTACCTTTCGACCGGAAGCGCTCAACTGCAAGCGGATTCAAGCTCCAACAACAACCATGGTTATGGTCATGAAGCCTATGGCGGCGGTGCTTGCCGCCGTGCTCGCGGGCATCGTGTCTGCGACTGTGACCGAAGTGTCAGTGCAGTACGATGCGGTGTACTCCATTCCGTCATCTCGTGGACCGATCTGCTCCGGCCCCGAAGCTGCTCCTGCTGGAGCTGCCTGCCCGCTAAAAGGCGACGTCGCAATTGAAGGATGCAACGCTGACCTGAAGTCTTACACCAGCTATGGTTGTGTGGCTCCTGTTGACGCCGTGTGTGCACGTATGACGAAGGGTCCGTGGGGGTGCGTCTTCCCTGATGCCAATGGGGCTAGCTACGACAGCAGCACATCGGCGTCGGGATCGGGGTCTCAATACGAAAATTCGGAGGTGACGTTCCCGGAAGACGAGATCACTTTTGCTTCGGTTCGAGACTATGACTCGCACTCAACTGCGACTCAGTACACGTTTAATGGCAACGGGGACGGTGCGACTGCATCTCCAGCCATGGAGAAGGAGGGCAGCGAGGTGACTCCATGCCCATCGCTTCATCTGCGAACTGAAGATGGCAAGTCGACACAGCAGAGCAACGAAGCAGGCAAGTACGATACTCCCTACGCGGACAAATCCACCCCAACTACTGGTGCCAGCAGCAATGACAAGGAAAGCGACGTTAAGACTTCGTACACGACCAACCCCACACAGAGAAGCTATGGTTCTGAGACCATCACTGACGGCGAAACTTCGTACACGCCAACTCCTGGCCAGACAACCACCAACGCTTATAACAACAGCAACGACAACAAGAGCTCGTCCACGTCGAAGCCGGGTCAGGGTGGTAAGAACGATGACAAACACGACAGCAACTACGAAGCCGAGGGCTCGTACACGTTGGCTCCTGGTCAGAGTGGCGACGACAAGGGCTCGTACACGTCGATGCCGGGTCAGAGCGTCATGAACGACGGCGACTACGAAGACACGGGATCGTACACGCTGAAGCCGGGTCAGGGTGGCGTGAACGACGGCAAACACGACGGCAACTACGAAGACATGGGCTCGTCCACGTTGGCTCCTGGTCCGAGTGGTGACAACAATGGCTCGTACACGTCGAAGCCAGGCCAGGGAGGTAAGAACGACGACAAAAACGACGGCAACTACGAAGACAAGGGCTCGTACACGTCAAAGCCGGGTCAGGGTGGCGTGAACGACGGCAAACACGACGGCAACTACGAAGACATGGGCTCGTCCACGTTGGCTCCTGGTCCGAGTGGTGACAACAATGGCTCGTACACGTCGAAGCCAGGCCAGGGAGGTAAGAACGACGACAAAAACGACGGCAACTACGAAGACAAGGGCTCGTACACGTCAAAGCCGAGTCAGGGTGGCGTGAACGACGGCAAACACGACGGCAACTACGAAGACATGGGCTCGTCCACGTTGGCTCCTGGTCCGAGTGGTGACAACAATGGCTCGTACACGTCGAAGCCAGGCCAGGGAGGTAAGAACGACGACAAAAACGACGGCAACTACGAAGACAAGGGCTCGTACACGTCAAAGCCGAGTCAGGGTGGCGTGAACGACGGCAAACACGACGGCAACTACGAAGACATGGGCTCGTACACGTCAAAGCCGAGTCAGGGTGGCGTGAACGACGGCAAACACGACGGCAACTACGAAGACATGGGCTCGTCCACGTTGGCTCCTGGTCCGAGTGGTGACAACAATGGCTCGTACACGTCGAAGCCAGGCCAGGGAGGTAAGAACGACGACAAAAACGACGGCAACTACGAAGACAAGGGCTCGTACACGTCAAAGCCGAGTCAGGGTGGCGTGGACGACGGCAAGCACGACGACAACTACGAAGACACGGGCTCGTACACCTCGAAGCCGGTTCAGGGCGGCGGCACGAACGACGGCAACTACGAAGACATGAGATCGTACACGTTGAAGCCGGGTCAGGGTGGCAAGAATGACGGCAAACACGACGGCAACTACGAAGACATGGGCTCGTACACGTCGAAGCCTCGTCAGGGTGGCATGAACGACGACAAGCACGACAACAACTACGACGACATGGACTCATACACCTCGAAGCCTGTTCAGGGTGGCAAGAACGGCAAACACGACGACAGCTACGAAGATAAGGGCTCATATGTGTCGAAGCATGACCAGAGTGGTCTGGACGGTAAGTCGTACGTTGACACTAAAACGCCTTGTGCACCTACGATGGAGATCCCACAACTGAGACTTCCACGGCCGAGACTCCTACGACCGAGACTCCAACGGCGTATCCTCCCACGGCCGAGACTCCTACGACCGAGACTCCAACGGCATATCCTCCCACGGCTGAGAATCCAACGACCGAGACTCCTGCGACGGAAACCCCTACGACCGAGACTCCCACGGCGTATACACCGACGACCGAAACCCCCACGACCGAGACTCCTTCGACGGAGACTCCCACGACCGAGACTCCAACGACTGAGACTCCCACGACGGAAACTCCAACGACGGAGACCCCGACAACAGAGACCCCCACGACGGAAACTCCAACGACAGAGACCCCGACGACTGAGACTCCTACAACGGAAACACCTACGACCGAGACTCCTACGACTGAGACTCCTACCACGGAGACCCCCACGACGGAGACTCCAACGACAGAGACTCCCGACTGAGATCCCTACGACAGAGACTCCTACGACAGAGACCCCTTCAACAGAGACTCCTACCACGGAGACCCCCACGACGGAGACTCCAACGACAGAGACTCCAACGACAGAGACCCCTACAACAGAGACTCCTACCACGGAGACCCCACGACAGAGACTCCTACGACGGAGACCCCTACAACAGAGACTCCCACGACTGAGACCCCCACGACGGAGACTCCAACGACGGAGCCCCCTACTACAGAGACTCCCACGACTGAGACCCCACGACGGAGACTCCAACGACGGAGACCCCTACAACTGAGACTCCTACGACGGAGACTCCTACGACGGAGCCCCCTACTACAGAGACTCCCACGACGGAGACCCCACGACGGAGACTCCTACGACGGAGACCCCTACTACAGAGACTCCCACGACGGAGACTCCAACGGCATATCCTCCACGGCTGAGAATCCAACGACCGAGACTCCTGCGACGGAAACCCCTACGACCGAGACTCCCACGGCGTATACACCGACGACCGAAACCCCCACGACCGAGACTCCTTCGACGGAGACTCCCACGACCGAGACTCCAACGACTGAGACTCCCACGACGGAAACTCCAACGACGGAGACCCCGACAACAGAGACCCCCACGACGGAAACTCCAACGACAGAGACCCCGACGACTGAGACTCCTACAACGGAAACACCTACGACCGAGACTCCTACGACTGAGACTCCTACCACGGAGACCCCCACGACGGAGACTCCAACGACAGAGACTCCCACGACTGAGATCCCTACGACAGAGACTCCTACGACAGAGACCCCTTCAACAGAGACTCCTACCACGGAGACCCCCACGACGGAGACTCCAACGACAGAGACTCCAACGACAGAGACCCCTACAACAGAGACTCCTACCACGGAGACCCCCACGACAGAGACTCCTACGACGGAGACCCCTACAACAGAGACTCCCACGACTGAGACCCCCACGACGGAGACTCCAACGACGGAGCCCCTACTACAGAGACTCCCACGACTGAGACCCCACGACGGAGACTCCAACGACGGAGACCCCTACAACTGAGACTCCTACGACGGAGACTCCTACGACGGAGCCCCTACTACAGAGACTCCACGACGGAGACCCCACGACGGAGACTCCTACAACTGAGACTCCTACGACGGAGACCCCTACTACAGAGACTCCCACGACGGAGACCCCACGACGGAGACTCCTACGACGGAAACCCCTACTACAGAGACTCCCACGACGGAGACTCCAACGACGGAGACCCCTACAACTGAGACTCCTACGACGGAGACCCCTACTACAGAGACTCCTACGACGGAGACGCCCACGACTGAGACGCCCACGACAGAGACTCCACGACTGAGACCCCTACGACAGAGACTCCTACTACGGAGACACCGACGACTGAGACTCCTACCACGGAGACCCCCACGACGGAGACTCCAACGACGGAGCCCCCTACTACAGAGACTCCCACGACTGAGACCCCCACGACGGAGACTCCAACGACGGAGCCCCTACTACAGAGACTCCCACGACTGAGACCCCCACGACGGAGACTCCTACGACGGAGACCCCTACAACAGAGACTCCCACGACGGAGACTCCAACGACGGAGACCCTACAACTGAGACTCCTACGACGGAGACTCCTACGACGGAGACCCTACTACAGAGACTCCTACGACGGAGACACCCACGACGGAGACGCCCACGACAGAGACTCCCACGACTGAGACCCCTACGACAGAGACTCCTACGACGGAGACCCCTACAACAGAGACTCCTACCACGGAGACCCCTACGACGGAGACTCCTACGACGGAGACCCCTACTACAGAGACTCCACGACGCAGCCTCCGACAACCCAGCCTCCTACGACGCAGCCTCCCACGACGCAGCCTCCGACAACCCAGCCTCCTACGACGCAGCCTCCTACAACGCAGCCTCCGACAACCCAGCCTCCTACGACGCAGCCTCCTACAACGCAGCCTCCGACAACCCAGCCTCCTACGACGCAGCCTCCTACAACGCAGCCTCCGACAACCCAGCCTCCTACGACGCAGCCTCCTACAACGCAGCCTCCGACAACCCAGCCTCCTACGACGCAGCCTCCTACAACGCAGCCTCCGACAACCCTGCCTCCGACGACCCAACCTCCGACAACACAGCCACCAACAACCCAGTCTCCGTATAATCCCTGCTCAAGCGACGATTTCAGCACATCTGATAACAAGAAGTGGACGAACTATTTCGCTCAGGTG
The DNA here is from genome assembly GCA_011947335.1 of Phytophthora constricta. NCBI lineage: Eukaryota > Oomycota > Peronosporomycetes > Peronosporales > Peronosporaceae > Phytophthora > Phytophthora constricta. The sequence goes on from JAAVTI010000872.1 coordinate 139,988, forward strand.
TCAACCACTTCATTTTTGCAATGCTGCAACTCGTGCTGGTCAACTGCGTCATGCAAGGGTTTTGCCTACTATCACAAAAACAACACAAAGTGGTGCTACCTGACCACGAACACAGCTGGAAGTAACAGAGAGTCAAACTCTTACTACGACCTCGGCTACTTTAGCTGATTAAGATACGTCCAGGCGATCTGACATGTGGGAGATCCCTACTCAAGTATCAGCTCGTCGATCGGCACACGAAGCGCTTCTTGTCTGCATGCATGCATGTAATTACATTGATTAATGTGCGACCTACAGCATCTTGCTTGGTCTTGAAGAAGCTTTTCTTCTTCACTGCATCTGCACTAAACATAATATACGTAGCTTTTTGCACTCAATTGGTTCGAGACTGTCGAATGAGTCCTAAAATAGGAAATAGTGGTGATGAATGACGCGTTTGCTGCACTACAAGTCTCTTCGTGTCTACTTCACAGCAAATGTATTCGCGCGCGTTATCATTGCGTTGTTGAACACAATAACCACATTCACTGGACTGCGCACCAACTTCAGCATTGGGGTCACTTAATCGAGTTTAACCTCCAAATTTACTTCGCTCCCGCTGGCTTTGTTCTATTCAAGCGTGCTGATCCTTGTGAAACGAGTCGCTGACTCAGCGCACTGGCACGCAACTGCACGCAGGGGCCGCTGTCCTCGAGCTACAGCGGAACCGATTCATGTATGGTTGCAACCAGCACTATCGTCGTGGCCGGAATCTTGGGGAGCGGCGCTACTTGTAACGGTGTCCGAAGTATATTCTCTCGTTTGTTGAGTTGTGCTGGAGGCAAGACGCGGCGTCGAATGCTACCGAAAGCGAAGGAGGCAACGAAGCAAGGTCTGCATCTCAGTTTGCTACGGCGACGATGCTTCGATGAAAGCTGCTAGGACACTGACTGGTGCTTCCGTGATCACTGCGCTTCGAGTGGGACCCTACGAGTAGGTGCGTGACTCGATTGAAATCAACGGCGAACTTTGTCACGCGCTGGTGAAGGGGGGACGATGGTTGTAGGCGGTTCACGCGTTGGTGAAAGTCTAGAAGAGATATACTGGACGTTGGAGCGTGCAATAATCACGCCGGGTGGAGCTTTTAGAGTGTGTGGTGGCTCTGACTCGGGGACACGGTGGGTGCCCTCAACCCTCAGCGAGTGTGTGTAGTGCTAAAGTCGGTGTATGAGAAAACTCGAGAAGATTTGCTAAAAATTTAATGTGTGGATTGTTGATAGCAAAGCTAAGCCAACATCGTGGGTCAGTGATCGGATGATTCAATGTAGTGAGGCAATAGTGTATCCACCACGTTGTGATGTTCGCGTTGGAAGCGTCTGCTGAGCAATGACCCACGCCGGAACGGGTATCGTGTGCGCAGACGATGTTGATTCTCCTGCAAAAACGCGTAGCCGCGACAAAAAGCGCAAAATCACCTCCAGTGTCATTGCTGACGTAACAAATTGTGGTGCCGCGACGGCATGCAGAGCCCAATATGATAGGGAGCGCTAGCAGCTGGCAGGAACGTCAATCGTCTCGTGGCGTGGTCCCCTCCTCGCTTTGCCCCAAATCGGTCAGTTCGAGGGCGAAGTCGCTCCGAGCAGGAGCGATGATGCCATATACAACAAGAATATTGTGCAGTACGTTCGCTGTATCAAGCCGAACTCGAACAAGAGTGCTGTCGAGTTTAACCGCTGCATGATTGTGGAACAGCTTCGTTGCGCTGGTGTGATTGCTGCGATTCGCATTAGTCGTGCTGCTTTCCCCAACCGTCTTCCACTTGTGGAGTTCCAGCAGCGCTTCCAGATTATCTGCCCGTCGGCTTTGCGTGACGCGTCGCCTTCGGATATGGTTGCCGGTTTGTTGAAGGAGTTGATTCCCGACATGGCCACCACCATGCAGAACACCAAGTTTGCTGTGGGTAAAACTAAGGTCTACTTCAGCTCGGGTCTGTTGCAGCGACTAGAGGACCGTCGTAATGTGATCCTGAAGGACCACGCCATTCTCATTCAGAAGACGATGCACGGCTACGTGCACAAAGCGCTTCCTGCGAAAACGCGCTGCTGTTGTGGAGATCCAGGCGATTACACGCGGTGGTCTTCAGGCCAGACGCTACCGTAAGCTTCGCACCGGTGTTGTTAAGCTGCAAGCTCGCGAGCGTGGTCGCAAGCAGCAGTACCTGTTTGCGCTGCTGGTTGAGCGTGTGAGGAAGGAGCGTGAGCTTGAGC
>JAAVTI010000873.1:0-54087 GCA_011947335.1 Phytophthora constricta
TGTCGACAGTCGATTCCAGGTTGGTGCTTTCGGTATTCATCAGTGTTGGATCTAGATGTGTAGAAACAACTCAAGTATCAAGCACAAATGCTCCGCTGTGTCTCCTCGATTGCCGACCGTACTACTGTTGTTGCCAACTCCACCTCTGCTTCCGTGCGTAGCTGTTGGCACGAGACCCGTTGCCGTCACGGTGCTACTTCCGTCGGTGCGCGTGACTTCTTTGTGGGTGACTCTACCACTTCCTCCGATGTGTTGTCGGTGACACGCGTCCGGCGCTTTAACGGCGACTTAGCAGTGAACTTCCCACGTGGAGGCTTGCTGAGACGGTCTGATGAGTCTTGGTCAATAGCCTCCGCTCGCAAGACACGACTTGGGCCCAACAACGCCACAGCAGGTAGAGGCTGCGCATGAAGGCGCTGTCGGATCTGGATACTCCCACAGGGCTATCGTACTGCAGCCGAAGCGAGTGCACCTTCTGAAATCGGTAAGTGAATCCAACACGATAGTTGAGCTCATTGAACTCTCTGCTCCGATGCTTCCAAATCGACAGCTGGAAGATGAACTTCGCGCGACGCGAGAAATCGAGCGGCTTGTACGCTGCCAAAAGCGCGTCGACTCGAGGTTCAAGTGCTTGGTCGATCAGCTCCAAATACCAGCGCTTCTCGTGTTGTTCAATGGCAAGAACACATAGTTCCAACGAGATGTTTTCAGTTGGTTCCCGCTTCGTTTCCATAATAAACGTACGGATAGCGTCCACATCACGGAACGCCGGACGTGCATTTTCCTCCTCTTGAGCTTCCAGCTCCGCTTGTATCAGCTCCAGTGTTGTTGGCATCTGTCCAAATTCGCAAATGAGCTCTTGGACGTGGAAAGCCGCGCCACCCACCGCTCCCTTCCACGGCTGCGCAAGCGCACTCAGCTTCAACTTTGAAGAACTTCTACATTTCTTCGCACCAGCTCCACACACTCACTAATCCTACTGCATTGCCAACATCAACGTCCCTAGCATCATTTCAACGGCATCGGAGATGAGCCCGACAAACGTGCCTCGTATCCTTTGTTGCGACTCGTCGCGCATGCTAACCTTGCGCGTAACTGCCGTTGACCATCACCATCGATTCCGCCATGGAATATGAGCATTTGCCGTTCACTACGAAAATTACCTGGACCACGCAACCTTGTTCGCTGGGACGCCTGGGCGGCTCCGATGCTGAGCCAGCGAAGAACAGACGTCGTGGCTAGACAGCACTCCGAAGTTCGCACGGCAACACCCAACAGAACGGCATCCGTGGAGAACTACCCTGGCTCCGTCTGTTCCGAACACCACCTTAGCAGTATTCCGACCGTGGTAACCAAGCAATAACGAACCCATCAAACAACCCCGAAGCACCAGTCGTGACATCGAGCACTACGTTACTCTTCGGCATGCCACCCGTTGGAGGCAACTACGACTTCGTCATTCCGCATGAGTGGCCTGCCACTGTCTTTCACATCGACCATAATGTGTTTTCCGCGTCACGTCCGTATCCGGTTGTCAATGACTTGGATGGTACTGATTTGATATGCCGCTGCTACAAGCGATGTGTAGCGGACAACGGTACCACAGCGACGAGCTCGTGCGAAAATGTAGCCACCTACACCGTCTGTGATGACTCCAGTTGTTTGATCGGCCCAGCCTGTGGCAATCGATTTGTCCCTCGGTACAACCTCGAGCTGATCGAAACCCGTGTTGGCTTTGGCGTCATGTGCAGCGCATTGATTCCAAAAGGCGCATTCGTCATCGAGTACGTGGGAGAAGTCATCTACGCGGAAGACGCCGCCGTACGCATCAACAAGCGATACCAGGCACAGCTAAAAACAAAGACTTTGTGGGGAGGAGGAGCAGGAATCGATATCTTTATCGATGCACTGCGATGCGGCAACGAGAGCCGATTCATCAACCATTCATGCCAGCCAAACTGCGAGCTGTATGAGTGGAACTGGACAAATTCAACACGCCTGGGCATTTTCGCAGCTCGGGACATCCCACCCCTTCAAGAGCTCACCTTCGACTACCATGGCCGCAGCAATATCATGTTTGACTGTGCGTGTGGCTTCCCCAACTGCATTTCACTGCACAGTTAGCATTTCAACCGTGTGACTTCTTCGACTGCGTTTCACGCCACGTTTAGCATGCCAGCACTGTAACTCCACTGTCAGCTGGGTACTCTACTTGTTCTAGTTCAGCTTACTTCTACAATACCACACACACAACTTCCGTTAAGGATTTGTACAGTTGTTTGAGAGAGTCATTAATACCCACCTGCATCTCGGCATCAATTACGCAGATTACATTGTCGCTTCATATTTCCGTCACCAAAGCAACGTTTGTCAACAAACCTGCTCATCTTTTCACTGTCTGTGGCCGTGATGGTGGTACGGGTACGCTTCCTGCTTCCCGGTGCTCTCACTGCCCCCACCGACGTCTGTCAGGAAAATGAGGACAGCGTAGGTGACGGCTGTGGTGGCGAGCACGGACACTGCCTGCGTCGCTGCTGGCGTCTGTTCCGACAGCTGTTGCACGGTGGAAACGCTTCCACAGCTCCGTACTTGGTCCTGCTACGTGGTTCGTCATGGCCAATAGTACGACTGCGAGGAGGTGGCGGACAGTGTCGACAGTCGTCGTGGTTGTAGCTAGTGTTGGCTATGATCTTCGGCGACTCTATCACGGCAAAGTCGTCGATTCATCTGTAGTGCTGTGCCACCAATCCGTCATCCTGTCATGTGGACCAGTCCACAGTAAATACATTCGTCCCCGTCCCGTGGTCCAGCGCGGTGAAGACGAGTGAGGAGGTGCCGGCTGCGCAAATGCAATACGGGTTGCAATGCCACGACGGAGCTCGTGGTGGTGTTCTGTGTGCAGGTCGCTGGTGCTTGTGTGGGCGTTCCGTGAACAGTTCGCTGATGCTGGTGTGGGTGCTCGTACTGGGTGCTGGTAATGAAGGCCGAGCATCTCGCTCAACCTTCGGTGCTGCTGACGCGCTTGTGCTTGTGCGGGGCCTCAGGCCGTTCGGGGCGCGACTGGTCGCGTCAGGCCATGCCGGCGGAGTCTGAACCCGGGCGACGACTCACGACTGGAGATCTTCCGTCGGTCCGCTGTGTCTAGTGCCCCCGAGTTTTGTGTAAGCACATTGATTTCTATATCTTGCTCGAGGCCCCATCCGTGTACCGATGGAGGTACCATTGCCCGCGCCCATCCCCAGATGGTGGCGAAGACACCATCTGTGTGACGCCTGCTGTACCCTTTCAGTAAACAGATAAAGACTAAATATGGAAAGGGCTTGTGATTGGCCAGACCGTCAACTTCTGTGGGTCATGATACTTACTGAGGGCGACCGTTCACGGGCGATTATAGCAATATCATGTCACCGTGACCTTTCGGAAAAGTATATTTCTAACGCGGAACTGACGAGTCGTGGTTAAAGCATGAACTTGAACGACACAAATTGGGGTCAGTACCGTGGTTTGCCGCAGAAGTAAGCCGAAGTTAAGGGTGATGCTTTGGTGAACTAAACAAGTAACCAAAAGCCTACGTTTGCGGAGCCCCTTCAACCGGCCGGCTGTCCCGTGAACAAGAGCAAACTATAGTGAAACCAAGATGTGGGCTCGCCACCGAATTCCAAAAACAGTAAAAAACACTACAACTTGAAGTTGGGGCGTTTCCAAACTGCCCAGAAACGCTTTGCTCTCAGCTTCTAGCTGAGAGAACATCAACGATCGCCATACAAGACACAGCTGCAAAACGACTGGCCGTATTCGATTGTTCGGCTGTCAAGACCGGTCATTTTTGGTCTTGCCAGCCAACTCCAATCTGGCGGAACGTATTAATACGAGGCCAGCGAAAGCATGAGAACACAGGAAAATGCATGTTGCATGTTGTATGTTGCAGCTAGCAGGATACGTTTGCAGCGACAGTTTCTACCGCACAATGAGCCTCGCTAGCAGACCTTCCAAGGTGGAATGCGCAAATCTTTCAGTCACCACTTCGCTGTATACGTGGCAAGGAGTCCGTGATCAACAGTAGGGCAAGCGATGCCTGCCGCATGTAGCAACTCGGACGAGATCGTGCTGTCAAACACCTTGTCGCTCTGGAAATACATCTCAAAAGAGTCGATGCCTGCACCCAGCTTCTGCAGCTCCAGAGGCGCATTTTCCTTGGTACTCGCTTCCTGCAAAGCACGCTTCCACTTGGTATACTCCATGGCTACTAAGGCCTTTGGAGTCCATCGCGGCCGTGAAGAACCGGAAAAACGCATCGCTCTTGACTGGTGGCAGTGGGTTCTGGATGTGCAGCGTCTGACCAAGCGACTCAACCGGATGAAGGGCTGAAAAGTGCACGATAGCGCGCGCAGCGTAATTGACCGGGGTCATGTCAAAGTACCAGTCCGAGAGCGCAGGAACCGATCCGAGAGTCGAGCAGCCCTTGAGTAACAGATAGATGAAGTCACTGGCATTCCATTGACCTGTGCCAGAAGATGGAGCCATGTTGCCTGGACGCAAGATTGACACTGGTAGTCCGCGCTGAGCAGCCTCGTGACACATCTGCTCGGCCACCCATTTACTCTGGGCATAGCCGTTCTCGAGTTGATCGGACAGCTCGCTCAAGTCGGCGGTCTCCAATAACTTGGACTCTGGAAGTGTAGAAGGAAACACACCGTTGGTTGAGATGTAATGAACAGGCTTCACGCGGGTCTTGGCCAACCCGTTCGTCACCGCGAGACGCAGCACCTCCTGCGTGCCCAAGACGTTAACGCTTTTCAACGCAGAGTACGGTTTCACCAAGTTTACGTCTGCACCATTGTGCAGAATTGCATCGATCTCAGTTGCCAGCATCTTAAACGTGTCAGCATCCAAACCCAGAAGTGGTTGGGAGAGGTTTCCTGGGAGAGCAATCACTCGATCCTCCAAGTGGAATTGTTGGGCTTCGTCAAAAGTTCAAACTCTTTGAGAGCTTTCTTGATGCGCTCCATTGCTGCCATTTCGTCCGCCGCGCGCACTAAACAGAACACGGTGCTTGTCGAATATTTGAGCAGCGCGTGTAGTAGATGCACACCAAGAAAGCCAGTCGCACCCGTCAAAAACAGGTTGCGTGGGGGAGGCTAACCATTTCGACGCGATAACGACTGTAACCAGCCTTACGTGTGGCAGCAGGATAAATTGATGCATCCAGTACTGCTTCCAACGGAAGGACCACCTTCTTGTCCTTCTTTTCGTTTGCCATCGCGGCGCTGCTTTCATCAGTGCCTCCCAGCGATTGATCGATTCGTGAGGCAATAGCGCATAACTCAGGGGAGGACAGAATATCCGCTAGTGTCAAGTGGACACCGAAAGTGTCTCGAATGCTTGAAACCAGCCTTGTTGAAAGCAAACTGTGACCACCGACATCGAAGAAGCTCGCTTCACGGTGTAAGACGGCATCGTTTTCGAGGCGAAGGAGCTCTGCCCAGATCAACGCAAGCTTCTTCTCAGTATCAGTCTGTGGCAGATTCTTTGGGTCCACCGACAAATCGATTGATTCACTGCGTAGTTTCTTGGCTTCTTCGATGGACGGCATTTTCTTACGGTCCAGCTTTCCACTTGCACTATTGATGGGAAGTGCATCGAGCTGCACAAATACAGATGGGATCGCATAGTGCGGCAGCTTTTCCTTTAGGAACTCGCGGAGATTTGATGCACTTGGCACCTTGTCCCAGTCTTCCGGAACAATGTAGGCAACCAAACGTTTGTCCTCGCCCTCGTCACCTTCCGTGAGAACCACAGAAGTAGACACTAAGGGATGTTGTGCCAAGGCTGACTCGACAGCACCCAACACGACACTGTATCCCCGAATTTTCACCATGAAGTCACAGCGTCCAATCAGTTCGAGGTGGCCATTCGGCAAAAGCGCGCACGATCTCCTGTCCTGTACACCGTTTCCCCTGGAACGACATGCTTGAGAAAACGCTGTGATGTCTGCTCCGGGCGGTTCAGGTACCCAATGGCCAGGCAAGGCCCTCCAATGTACAGTTCTCCAGGGACTCCGACTGAGACGGGCTTGTAGTCGTCATCTAGCACGTACGCTTTTACGTTGGCCATAACTTCGCCACAAGAAGCGTACTTCGTAGATAGCGAGTTGTCAAAGTCACTCATTCCTGCCAGATCCACCGCACAGACGTCATGGCACTCAGAGACGCTGTAAAGATTCTGAAGCTCGCACTGAGGGAAGAGACGAACAAAGCGATCACGCAGTTCCAGAGTTACAACCTCACCGCAGAGCCACACTAAGCGCAGCTTTGAGAGCTTTTGTAGCAGCACCTCGTTTGAACAGGTGTCAAGAATCAGCTGAAGAAGCGATGGCGTGAAGAGGATGCGCGTGATGACATGGGTGTCGAGGTATTCCACAAGCTTGATGGGGTCATAAATCACGTTGTCAGGGATGACATACAGCGGACGGTTTCCAAGCATCGGGCGCAGTAGCTCCCACACAAAAATACGTGACATGCTACCCGATCATCTTCCTTGTAGGGGCAGTGGGTGAGGCGCCAATAGTAGGAGTGTACAGCGCCACGGTGAGAGCAGCAAATGCCCTTGGGCACGCCCGTAGTGCCCGAAGACATGACCACATATGCGAGGTCATCCGGGTGCGTTCGCGTGCGACCTGCCGGCATCACTGGGATGTTTCGTTGAGCCAGAGCGTCTAACCAGCCGTCATCCAACTCGAGTGCTTGTTGCCAGGCAGGCAGACGGTTGCGGAATTTCTTCTTAGTCAGCACAATGGTCGGTTTGGACTCTTCCATGACGCGCTCAAGCAAATCCGGTGGGTAGACGATCTCCAGCGGCATGTATGCACCACCAGCCTTTAGCGCGGCAATGTACGCAATCACAAACTCGATGCAGTGCTCCATAAAGATGCCTGAAATGCAGTTCGGGCGCACACCAACGTGGAACAGATAGTCGGCAAGCTGCTCGCTCTGCTCGTCGACCTCGCGGAAAGTCAGCGTCTTTCCCTCGTAGTAGACCGCGATAGCGTCAGGGGTCTTTTTGCGGCTTCCATGAACATATCATGCAGGCACTTTTCCGACGGGTACGACGCTGTCTTTGCGTTGCGCTCGTCAACTAGCGCGCGCGATTCCATCTCTACGATAGAAGTGACGGCTTCCAACTTGGCGATGAAAGCCTTCGAAAACGCTTCGTGACTTTCCGCACTAGTGAGATAGAAGTGTCCTCCTTCAAAGGTCTTGACATCAAACTCGTTCTTCGGCGTCGCACACACCTCCTCCCACTTTCCCAGCGAGTCCACTGGCGCGCTCGTATCACTCGACCCGCCAAACACCGTCACATCCGAGTGGATGCGAACCTCTTCCTTCTTGTACCACTGCACAACATCGTCGTGCAGCTTCAAATCGGCGCGCAGACGCGTTAGCAGAGTCTGTCTCTGCTCGGGGATGGCTAGCAGCTCCTTGTCGGTGCCTCCCCACTCCTCCAGCAGCTTGAGCAGCTCTTCGTCGCTCTGATTGTCGTACAGCAACCAAGAGCCAGGCCCCGCAACGCCCGAGAAGAACACGTGCCGCGGCGCGGACAGCTGGCGCTGCTCCAGCAGGTGCGTGAGCGCCAGCGCCACCAGCGCGCCCAGACTGTGGCCCACCAGCACGAAGGGCTTGCCGAAGAAGCCGCTGCTCAGTTGCGCGCAGATGGCGGCGGCCAGCTCCAGCGCGCGTGCGTCCTCGGCCCCGCACGCCCAGTCGACGCCCCACAGCTCCACGTTGAGCCCTGCGGCGCGGAAGCTCTTGCCCCACTCGAGCGCTAGAGAGCGGGAGGCGCCGCCGGCGTAGGGCAGCACCAGCACGCGCAGCGGAGCCAGCTCGGCCTCCTGGAAACACGTGGCAGTCACTTGCGGCGCCATCTAAAACAGCACAAAGCGCAGACTTGACTTGACTTGATGTGTGGCCTTGGTGGTGAATTCGATAATGAAGAGGATCCCGCCAGCTGGAGGGAATCGTCTTGGCTTTGTATGGACACGCCATCCGCCACCTATAAACACGTCACAAATTTCAATGCGGGTACAGTGTACCAGGCGCTAAATGTAGACGAATGTTGAAGTGAGATTGATTTGGCACAACCTCGCGCAGGCTATTTGCTGGGAGGACAGGGGCATGGCGGAAGGCGACGCGGTGAGATCTGATGTGGTGCGGGGAGAAAAGGAGGTGGCGGGTGGATCTGTGCTAACGAAAGCTGTCCGTATTGCATAGGACGCTGCGTACTCGGACGACGAATTTGGCTCGGAGCACGAAGAAAGCGGGGGCTACGAAGAGTTCGAGGAGGGGGAAGATGAGACGGATGCAGTACAAAATGTCCCGAGTCAGGAAGATGAGGCAGCAGCTGGTGGTGAAGAGTCATACATACAGGACGCTCCGAGTCAGGTAACAGGAGCTGTCGACAACGACAGCTATGAAGACGAAGACGAAGCTGAACAATACGACGGAGAGTTTGATGACGAGGAAGCTACTGTGGAGACGGCTCATTCATCAACATTACCGACAGATGGGGGCACAAGAGAGCTGCTGTCTGATGGTACGGTCTCTAAGCCGCCGGATGACGACCTAATAGGCGAGACTACGCCAAATAATGACGCACCCTTGAGTCAGGATCAAAGCGATGTCGCTGGCGACAGAAACAAAGAACACGTGGACGAAATGGCACCTGAGGAAGTAGCAGCATCGCCCAACACTAGTCTTGTCAGTGACATCAACACGGAGGAAAGTGCTCCAAGGCGCAGGGCTAGTGTGGCGGCCTCTATCATCGTCGGACTGACCGAAGTATCGCCATCCCAAAACCACTATCTTCGCTCTGGTAGCCTGCCGATGATACTGTCGGAGATACCTCTAAATAAGTGGATGGATACCATTCCCCAGGAATTGTCACCAGAGAGAGCCGATCAATATAGGCGGCAGAGCGTTCCACTTCCTGTCTTAGAGGAGGCTCCACCGTCAAGCTCAGTCGACGGCGAGAGTAATGCTGAGACTGACGATAGTGAAAATGACGTTGGTGACGCTATATCTACGTCGAACCACTCCAATTCTCGTGTCCGAGCACGATCATACCAAGATCTACGAAGTGATAAGGAAGTTGTTCCGATAAGAAGAGCACAGTCTCTGTTGTATACTGGGTCACTACCTAGTGTCAAAGAGATTCACGCTGCCGAAGAAATACATGCAGTCGAAGAGCCTCATGCAGATGATTATGCCGTTGACAATGCCAACGAGCAAGAGAACGATGAGTCGTATAGTGAGGATAAAGAAACTTCCACTGCTGAAGAAAATCAAGATGCTACCAGCAAAGCAGACGGCCAAGAAAGTGGTGAATCGTACAGTGAGGATGAAAACTACGGCAATGATAGCGATGGAAGTTTCCAGAGTGAGTATGAACACGATGATGCACAGGCACCAGAAAACACTGCAGAAAACCACACAACTGCTTCCCTCGAGGCAAGCGCAGGGACACATCGAACCAGTAATGAGGATGGCACAGGTAGCAGCGAATCGGCCGCGCAAGAAATCACGGATGACACCAGTAACAACCCAAGCGCATCAATGTGTCCTGACAACCGATCTATTGCCTCGACACGAGATGTCAAAACCGAATCGCAACAGGAAGAAGACAACGAGTATGCTGATGAGATGGAAGACAACTTTGATACGGACACATTTCAGCTCGAAAAATCGGAACGCCTAACATGTCGAGTGGTGAGGCCAGTGACTTCGATGTCGAAGAATTTGTTGATGAAGGAGGGCGAGAAACAGATAATTTGCTCCAGGAAGCTCTCTCTCTCCCGCGACAGAGGGACGATCGCAATTCACCATCCGACGAGGAAACTGTTGTACCTGGTGATGTCCCAAGTAAAGTTAATGAGACTTCTCCCCAGGGGGTGACAGTGAAGGAACAAACACAGGTACTAAATTCACAACTCCGTATGACGATGATGACGAATTTCTCGATGACGATGCTGTGTTTCACGACCAAAAACCCCAGACGAATATGATTCGAAAACTCACAATGGTATTGACCAGTACGAGTTCGATGAAGACGATGATGAGCCCCAAAAAGCTGTAATCCTGCTGCAAAATGAATCAACTATGGCCGTCGAGGCCGCTAATGGAAACAAGGGAGAGTCCGTTGTGCCCCAAAGTGTCGAGATAGTTGCTGTACAGTCCTCCCAATTGCCTGGCAGCTCAATTTCTGCTCAGCTATCCACAGGGAGAAAGAAGTACGCGAAACACCAATCGTACCGAGCGAAAACCCAACGTTGGCAAATGAACCTTCAAAAGAAGTCAAACCACCAACGCCCCAAGTCGAAGCACTAGTTGCCCCAGCCGATCAGCAGACAGCTTTAGTTGAAGAAAGTGTCACTTCAATCGAGCCTGCCGAATCTTCTCAACCTACCGATTCCACCTCAGTAAACACTACGAAAGGGCCAAGCACTACGAATCAACAATCGAAACCCACTCCGCCTGAGCAAGCAAAACCACCATCTCGCCCGTCTCGACAAATTCGACAAGTTAAAAGCACAGCTCCTGCAACACAGGGACCATCACTGAAGCCATCACGTCCAACCTCGACCAGATCCATACCCCCGTCATCCTCGACGGGTACTCAGCGCAATATTGCTCAGCGTTCTCCGCGAAACCAGTCAACTTCCCAGCCCACATCTGATCCCCGAACGCCACACAATAGCTCGGCTGGTAGCACTTTGTTGATTAAGGACAACCCCCACAAGTTAGCCAAACCAAATTCACCACGAAAATCACCACAGGGGAAGCCAGAAAGCCCACAGAAGGTGTCATCGCCTCGGTCTCCATCGAGCTCATGCTCTGGTCCGTATCAATACCTGCCTAACGAGTACCCGAAGCTGCCTCGAAAGGAGCCGGTACCGAAGCAGAGAATGTCTGCAAAACACTGTGGGGAGCATGGAGCTAAGCGACGGCCACTGCAGCCCGTGAGAACACCGGCAAACCTGCGATTTGATCTCCCAAGGATGGACAAGTCGAAGCGCGACTGGCTTTTCGTCAACATGTTCCGTCACGGTGACGACCTGAGCAAATACGAGGCGTTCATGCCGCCGACTTTGTTTGCACGACCTCCACCCACCAGCAGCTCGAAAGAGACCAAGAAACGGCCGCTATCCGCCCGGCAGGTGTACGGAGACCCACAGGCGTCTGGCTTTGGTCGGAAATTGTTGCAGCAGGTGAACTCAGCAATGCAAGACCGAGAGCGCAGTTGGGTGCCCACCACCCCGCACGACTCGAAGCTGCCGCCGTACGACTCGATCCTCGACAAGTTCTGCACGACAGTTACGAGCCCCGTCGTGCAGCGGCAGATCTACCAGACGCGACATCGAGATCTGTCGCCGCAGTTGGCGTTTGTGCTCGAGAAGCGTGTGGAAAGGCACTGCAAGAAGGGCTTCCACGACTCGTTTGGCGGGGTCGGCGCGTCCTACAAGACGGAGATCGTGCCCACGTCGCCAAGCGATGGCTCCAGGCCTCGGCAGATGTCCCCGCGAGGCTGAACGAGCTCGGGCTTTAGGGCCTAGAGTTCAGGCGCATGTTTGTATCATAATTCCTCAACGATCCATAGACAGACCAACAAGCCGCTGCAACTTGACCCAATACAATTGCCAAGTCACAGACCACGTGTCTATGTCACAACTGCATTTCGGCAGTAAAACACGCACAGATTCAGTTGACGTGGTTGCGCAGCCTCAACCGGGTCAAGTTGCAGTCCGCAGTCCGATGGCCCATGATGCTGGCGATGGCAAGCTAGCTCGGCCATGTGAGCAAAAATACTTTGAGTGCCTCGCAGGCATTGCCAACGCGGTTCACGAGACCAGCTTCCTGAATTCGGGAGGGGGATGGGTCGCTCTGTTCAGTGTGCAGACGGGCGCCACATGCACTTGCCACCATTTTCGCTGGGTAGCGAGCGTGTCGGTCGACTGGACTCTCTCGAGTCCATTACTGCCGAGAAGCTCATGCCGTCGTCTGCATTGCAACGTGCAGCGTTTGCTCGCTGCAGTCTGAGGTGTCTTGGTGGCGAGCGAGCGAGTGCCAGCCAGTCGCTCGTGTTTAACTGGTGAACTAGTGGTGATGTTAGTTACCGTGGTACAGTACCTGCTGTCCGCAGTGCTGCGCATCAGCCGCCAACGTGCTGACGCGTGCCAAGCAGCAATGCCCTACGCACCGTGCCAAAGTGCACTGCTGCTTCTAGAACTCGAGATGCCCTTATTCCGTTGCCCAAACTGTCCGATCCGGCCACAACTCGCGCGCTGTCAAGCTAGTTTGGTTGCTGCGTAGCAGGAACTTGCTGCCGCCTGACTTTCGAGTCTTTTTGCATGAGAGCTTTCGATTGGTGTCTTTTGCATGAGAGCTTTCGATTGGTGGAAACCAGTCATCATCAGATGGAGAGGGGGCGCCGTCTGATTCCCCCTCTCGCACGCGGCGGTGATTGGCTGGCGCAGAATGAATTGCAGCTCGAGCCATTTGAATTGACGCCTTTCATACGCGTCGACCCGCCCCCAAGCCTCACAACCGAAAAGCGCCGCCCAGTCGAGAAAGCCCAAGAAAGCCCGACTCGCCGCCTGAGCCAAAGCCCATGGACCAGCGGACGAGCCCGTACGGCTTGCCGGCCGGTCGCGCCGGAATGCTCAACGGCCTCCCCAGCAGCAGCAACAGCAGCAGCAGCAGCGCGCCCGCAGCCGGGCATGCCGCAGCACTACAGCATGCAGGACATGATGTTCGACCCACTGCCCATGAGCAACGGCATGTACCACCAACCTGCGGCCGTGGGCGGCCACATGATGCACCAGCAGCAGCACCCAGGTCAGCGCGCGGGGCCATGCATGGCCTGGGCATGATGCAGCAGCAGGGGATGGTGGCGCCTGAGGATGACCTGGACGACCTCATGAGCGCGCTCGGAGACCCTGTGGGCCTCGGACAGCAGCAACAGCAGCAGCACATGGGACAATTGCCTAACCACGTTTATGACCAGTCGCACCTTGTGCCATCGCGCTCGCAGACGCCCAACCTGCAAGCGGGAAGGTCTCAAGGACTGCCTATGACCAGTCAGGCGCCCATGCAGCAGGGAGGCATGCCCGGAGGCATGCACCTGAATCAAATGGCTCCAAACGGAGTGACGGGTGGCGTCCGCATGGGCGTCGGTATGCAGCAACAGCCGGGTATGAGTGCGCCGATGTCGTCGACTGGTCTGGGAGGTCTTGGTGGCTCCGCGCCGGCGCCTGTTGTGGCCCCTCGAGGGGCGTCTCAGGCTGCGGTGGCGCCTAGTGCCATTGTCCCGACGGCCTCTTCGTTCCCGAAGGCTTCATCGACGAGCTCGCGTGCGCTGGCGACGTCCAGTAACAACGGCGGGAGCAGCGATGAAGACGCCGGTATGGGCGAGGACGACGTGCAGAAGAAGAAGGAGCGTCGTCGTCAGCAGGTGCGGTACGCGTCGCGTCGTCGCCGTAAGAAACAGAAGGACGAGGAGAGTTTTCTGCGTGACCGTATCACGGAGCTGAAGGAACAGATCCGTATCATCGGCGGTGATCTGACAGAGCAGTGCTCTCAGATGGCTGGCATGAGCGAGCAGGCTCTGACGGAGGCGTACGAGAAGCAGATGCTGACTGTGCAGACCCTGCGTAAGGACAACAACAAGCTAAAGGAGCAGCTGTTGCAGCACGAGAACTTCGCTCGTATGATCCAGTACGGACTGAACGCGTTGCCGAGCGACTGCCGTGACGTGGACCGCAAGAAGATTGCTGGTGTTCCGATGTGGATCAGCGACCAGATGAATCCTCTGAAGGGTCCAACGTTGGTGGTGGACTTGAACATGTGCCACGAGGCCGTGCGTCACGCGTACAACGAGTTGAAGACTTTGGTCCTTCCGTGAACTCGAAGACGAATGTGTGCTACGCGATGGGCTGGAAGACGGAGTTGTGGGCTGCTAACACGTGCCTGAACTTTCGTGCTGTCCGCTCTATCAGCGACAAGAACATCCGTGAGGTGGCTGACGCGTCTTGGGAGATTATTACTTCCCCGGATAAGTTTAAGCGCATTTATCCGGATGTGAAGCAGTTCCGCATCTTGCAGAAGGTGACGGACGACATTGTGGTGGTGCACCGCATCGCTTCGGTGGCGTCGGATCTGTCGGACCGTGAGTTCATCTCTGTGGCCTTCCGATTCCGCGACGGTGACAATTACTTCATCGGCCTAAAATCTATCACGGTGCAAACCGAGTGCGCAGAGAACTGCATCCGTGGCGATGAGTGCCAGGGCTGGATGTTTGTTGGCGGTGAGAAGGAGACGTCGCAGTGGAAGGCGCACTTCCTGGGCTACTACGATGTGAAGGGTGAAAAGGATGACAAGGTGTTGAACCAGCTGGCGAATGAGGCGATGTTCGGCATGCTACGATGGGAGAGTGAGGCAATGCACCCGCTGAGTGTCTAAGGTGCACTTTGTTCTCTTGTGGAGACATTCTTCCCGCATCTTGTGTCTGGTGACTTGATGCAAATTTCTTGGCAAGAATTGTCAGTGCTAGGTGAAGTAAATAGGCTTGCAAGCCAACAACACCTGCGTTGCCCTTTAAAGGTGCTGCCAGGTCTGAGTACATGCATACATTTGCGGTAAAACATATAAGAAAAGAGCAGAAAAAGATCTTTACAAACTTTGTACATAATGAGGTCCGCAGTGAATTTTGTATGGACGTCATCACACTCGCGAACTACCTGCACCTCATGATGGAGGCCTTACGGAGCCCTCGCCAACCACGATGACTGACAAGCTAGCGGGAAAGTGTCAACGGGGTGGACAACAGGAGAACAGTTGAACGCGAAGTGGTTTCAGATACTGTCAACTTCCCGCCGCCGCGGCACCACACATCGTCGTCACACAGTGCTCGAAGACCACACGCAACGCTAACGCAGCGCTTGTCGTGGGCTGTATAGTGCGACAGACGCCTGCGCGAAATAATTGCCACGACTCATTCGCTGCACTGACACAACAAAGGTGACTGCCAACCAGCATTCGTCTACCGTTCAGGTGGTCGGACTGACTCGCGACTTGCTTGCTCACGGCGATCTTCAATTTAGATGACGACCCGCGCCGACCTGTTCGTAATAGAAACGAGATCGGCGTTTCCTAGCCGCACTCTGAGTCCATGCGGACGCTGTAAGACACCAACCGTCAAGATCATGGTGCTTGGTGTGCTTCATTCCTTCCGGCTGCGTTCCAACAGCGCTTGCAGCGACCAACTAATGCTAATGCAATCTGGTGCTTGGACATGGGAGGAGCAGGCAGAACAGGGACGAGTGGATAGCACTCCGTTCAAACCCTTTCAACGGTGTTGCCAGCAGCAGGCCAGCGCGTTCCAATCGGTGGTGGTCGGGCCGCCAAATGGGGCGAGACAGAGTGCGATCGCTTCGCGCAATGTGATTCGCCCGACTAACCCAATATTTCGGTTAGACTGCGACCGGCTTTGTCAGCCGCAACCCGTGCCGCGTCTGTCTATTTCGCGCTGTTGACCTGGCGTCGGTGGACACATCAGCGTTTACGTAGACGGAGTGCCGTCGGCTGAGCGCCGAGTAGATCGAGGCCGGTCTATTATAGCAAAGCTACAGCAGCACTGCATTCGCATCGCCTTCTTCAGTCCTCATGTATCGATTCGACTCGACACATTGGAGTCGACACACGAGGGCCATGGTCGTGCTCCTTCGGCCGCCTGACTTGATTTCGGTATGTGCCGGTTGTGCTTCCTCTCTCCCCTCTCCCAGGCCATTCCGATTGGTCAGCTTTTGAATTGCGAAATGAATTGCAGCCGCCCAGAGCGGGAGAAGTTGAGCAGAGCACGCACATTACAATCTGCCAGATAGGCCGCGGAGCTCCAGCCCGACTATCGAGCCGACCCGCGGACGCCAAGTAGGCCCCTTCCCTTCTCTGCGAATGGACCAGCGCAGCAACCCATACGGCATCCCTGCCGGGCGCCCCGGTATGCCCAACGGAATGCAGCAGCAGCAGCGCGCCCGCAGCCAGGCATGCCGCAGCACTACAGCATGCAGGACATGATGTTCGACCCGCTGCCGATGGGCAACGGCATGTACCACCAGCCGCAGAACATGCACCAGCAGCACAACGGCCTGGGAATGATGCAGCAGCAGGGGATGGTGGCGCCCGAGGACGACCCGCGATTTGTGGACGACCTGCTTGGCGTGCTCGGCAACGACCCTGTAGGCCTCGGACAGCAGCAGCAGCAGCAGCTCGTTTATGACCAGTCGCACCTCGTGCCGCCGCATTCGCAGGCGCCTAATCCTCAAGTGGGAAGGTCCCAAGGACTGCCCATGACCAGTCAGGCGCCCATGCAGCAGGGAGGCATGCCCGGAGGCATGCACCTGAACCAGATGGCTCCGAACGGAGTGACGGGTGGCGTCCGCATGGGCGTCGGTATGCAGCAACAGCCGGGTATGAGTGCGCCGATGTCGTCGACTGGTCTGGGAGGTCTTGGTGGCTCCGCGCCGGCGCCTGTTGTGGCCCCTCGAGGGGCGTCTCAGGCTGCGGTGGCGCCTAGTGCCATTGTCCCGACGGCCTCTTCGTTCCCGAAGGCTTCATCGACGAGCTCGCGTGCGCTGGCGACGTCCAGTAACAACGGCGGGAGCAGCGATGAAGACGCCGGTATGGGCGAGGACGACGTGCAGAAGAAGAAGGAGCGTCGTCGTCAGCAGGTGCGGTACGCGTCGCGTCGTCGCCGTAAGAAACAGAAGGACGAGGAGAGTTTTCTGCGTGACCGTATCACGGAGCTGAAGGAACAGATCCGTATCATCGGCGGTGATCTGACAGAGCAGTGCTCTCAGATGGCTGGCATGAGCGAGCAGGCTCTGACAGAGGCGTACGAGAAGCAGATGCTGACTGTGCAGACCCTGCGCAAGGACAACAACAAGCTAAAGGAGCAGCTGTTGCAGCACGAGAACTTCGCTCGTATGATCCAGTACGGACTGAACGCGTTGCCGAGCGACTGCCGTGACGTGGACCGCAAGAAGATTGCTGGTGTTCCGATGTGGATCAGCGACCAGATGAATCCTCTGAAGGGTCCAACGTTGGTGGTGGACTTGAACATGTGCCACGAGGCCGTGCGTCACGCGTACAACGAGTTGAAGACTTTTGGTCCTTCCGTGAACTCGAAGACGAATGTGTGCTACGCGATGGGCTGGAAGACGGAGTTGTGGGCTGCTAACACGTGCCTGAATTTCCGAGCCATGCGTTCTATCAGCGACAAGAATATTCGTGAAGTTGCGAATGCTTCATGGGACATCATCACGTCTCCCGAGAAGTGCAAGCGTATCTATCCGGATGTGAAGCAGTTCCGCATCTTGCAGAAGGTGACGGACGACATTGTGGTGGTGCACCGCATCGCTTCGGTAGCATCGGATCTGTCCGACCGCGAATATATCTCGGTGGCATTCAGATTGCGTGATGGCGACGATTACTACATCGGCCTAAAATCTATCACGGTGCAGACCGAGTGTGCGGAGAACTGCATCCGTGGCGAGGAATGCCAGGGTTGGATGTTTATTGGTGGTGAGAATGAGACGTCGCAGTGGAAGGCGCACTTCCTGGGCTACTACGATGTGAAGGGTGAGAAGGATGACAAGGTGTTGAACCAGCTGGCGAATGAGGCGATGTTCGGCATGCTGCGGTGGGAGAGTGAGGCGATGCATCCACTGAGCGTATAGCTCGTGTGAATTGTTTGTTCACCCTGCTCCGCAGGACATCTTTCTCAATGCGGCACAAGTTCATCATCAATCCCGATGTCCTGCCAGCAAATCCTCGTCAGACCGAGCTGCTACCTGTCCACGTGTGTGCAGATTCTTAACATTAGCTACCAAAACTGAAGGCAACCGGCAGCGCTGCCTCGACCGCGCAGACGTCATCGTTATGCCGATCCAGTCGACCAGAAACACACAGCCTGCGTCGTGCGGCGAACCGAGAATGCGTTCACCATAGTAAATGACTTTTTGTAAAACCAGCTATGTTCGACCGATGCCATCAAAGGCAAATGCACCAAACGTGTCCTCTTGAACAGTAAGTTGCCGAATGGCCAGCGCTGAAATTTGGTCAATACCACTTTCGTCTGCCCCCATTGGCTGTAAATCGCTTTGGCCAGCCATTTTCGAACCGTCTCCGCTGGGAAGAGATGTCGACGCACTCGGGCAGGTCCGGCGCCTCGGGCGGCGTCAAGAAGCTCACGCCGTGCTCATTCTTCGCGGCCGGCAAGTGCCGCAACGGCAGCAGCTGCAAGTTCTTCCACGCGCCGCGCGAGGATCTGGCGGTGAGTCCGCTGCCCTGCAAGTTCTTCCTGCAGGGCACGTGCAAGGCTGGCCGCGACTGCAAGTTCTCGCACTCGGAGGCGGCGGCGGCGGCCGCCACACGAGTGAGCGCCACGACGGGCGAGAAGACGACGGCGCCAGGCTCCTACGGCGTGCCGTGCAAGTTTTTCAAGCACGGAGACTGCTCTGCAGGCGATAGCTGTCCGTACGTGCACGTTCAGAAGCAGGACAAGATGAAGGAGGCGACGGAGCGGACGCCCACGTCACAGAAGCAGCAGGAGGAGGAGGAGAAGATCCCAAGTCCAGTGGCTGAAATTTCGGCGGAGGAATTGGAGCTGGAGCTGGAGGCGGAGAAGAGTCCGGACGGGGATGTGACGGAGTTGAGGGACTTCATCTCCAAGGAGGAAGGTGGGAGATTATGGGGTTGCAAAGCGGTGAACTGGATGATTGATGAAAAAGTATTGTCCGTGTTGCTGCAGAGATGTATTATTATGGAGCGCCCGGAGAGTTTGAAGAGGAGGCTGGCCCGAGTCTGCCACTGCCGTCGAAGAAGTCGTACGGAGACGTGGCCAAAAAGAACGTAAAGGACAGGCCGCTTTCCTTCGACGAAGAGCGTCCTGCACCACCGTACGTTAGGCGACGATGCGTGTTACCGATGGACCATTGACTTATTTATTTGTACCTCGTTGTTTGTTTCTCATTTGTGAAGTAAAATCTGCACGTTCTTCTTGCAAGGACTTTGTCGCTACGGCGACACATGCTTCTACTCACACTCACTGCGCGAACCCGTGGAAAGTGAGGAAGAAATGCTGGCGATGGGTGAGGAGATTCGCCTCTCGCAGGATCTCGAGTGCGGCATTTGTTACGAGAATATTATTGGCAAGGGTGAGCGATTTGGATTGCTGTCTGGGTGCAATCATCCATTCTGCCTCACGTGTCTTCGCAACTGGCGTGGCAATACGGACCAGCCGAAGCAAACAGTGCGTCAGTGCCCAGTTTGTCGTGTGGAGACGAACTTCATCATCCCGTCAAGCCGGATGGTCACCAAACCAGAGCGCAAGAAAGTTCTCATCGACGAGTACCGAGTACGTGTATTTTTGCTTATGCCATGTTGCGCTGTTCGCTATTGCCCACGTATTGCACTTCTATCAACAGAAAAACTTGTCGGCTATTCCGTGCCGCCACTTCGACGAAGGAAGGTAAGCTGAAAAGTCTTCATCATTTTCATTAATCATTCAATCCTGGATGCGAAAGTGTGCTCATTTCGTTGTGTAACGCTACAGGGGAACGTGTCCATTTGGTACCAGCTGCTTCTACGCGCATCGTTACCCAGATGGCACGCTGGAGTCGCGACAAGTAAGAACTGCAGTGGATGCCGATGGCCAATATGATGTCCTTCGTCAAGTGCGCCTGGAGCACTATTTCCAGCAAGACGTCGACGGCGAATAGTTGCAGCGCGGCGTTATCCCTGTGGACAGCGCTCGCTTGCGTCGATTGTTTTTTTCTTCCATTTATTGTTCTTCATATATAGAGCTCAGCGTTGCCGGCGACATCTAGGAGCAGCTTTTCTTGCCAGCTCTCGACCACCACCACGAAAGCAACCAGCAAGAGCAAGCGATACTCGCTGGCATTCTTACACAACAAATATAACACAGCGGCACGCGCCTCCGCACGTGCTTGCTTATGGGGTTGGCCGATGCATTAAAGTTCCTGACTGTCCTCTTAGACATCAGGAAATGCCTCCTAAGTGGAAAACAAACACGCTCACGCCGAATCCTCCGCTACCCTCGTCGTAAAAGAACCGTCCGTCTGGCCGAAGAAGGCCTTAGCAGCCATTCCACAGAAGAGACCGACCTCCACCACGCCGGGGAGCAGCTTGAGGCGATCTCCCAAAGTCTTCGGGTCACTGATCACACCGAAGTTTACGTCAAGCACAAAGTTGCCGTTGTCCGTCACAACAGGACCAGCCTTGCACTTGGCCATGCGCAGCACCGGCTTGCCGCCAAACTCCTGCTCCATCTTGCGCATGAGCGGCACGTAGGCCATGGGAATGACCTCGACCGGCACGCCCTGCGTCCACTGCTCGCCGAGCTGCTTGGACTCCTTGCGGTAGTCGGCGATGACCACGAACGTCTTGGCCGCGAAGGCCACAATCTTCTCCTGCAGCTGGCAGCCGCCCGCCCTTGATGCAGTTGAGCTGCAGGTCCACCTCGTCGGCACCGTCGATGGTCACATCGATGACCGGGTTCTCGTCCAGACTCGTGAGCGTCAGCTTGTGCTCGCCGATGAGCTGCACGAAATGACACAAAAACGTTTAGATTTCAATAGCACTTACTACATCTCCTTTGCAGCGCTGCACCTGCTTGGCCTGGAAGGACGTGGGGATGCACTTGATGTCCTTGAGCTTCTGCTCCTTGACCAGCTCCCCCAGGCGCTCGGCGGCGTACACGACGGTGGAGCCGCTGCCCACGCCCACGACGAAGCCGTTCTTGACGAACTCGTCCACGGCTTGACGCGCGGCCTGCACGAGCAATGAACTGGTTAGGCAATTTGCAACGAAGGAGACAATGGAGCTCTTGCTCGGTCGTACCGTGCGCTTGGACTGCTCGATGGGGCTCAGCATTGCAGTGGTTGGTAGGCCTGTGATTCGAAGTGATGGCCAAGCGGCTAGTGACAGAAGACGGTGCATTAGTCAACCAGTGCACCAATTTGTGTGATGTCACACCAATCTGGGAAAGATGGCAACATATTCAGTGATTTAACAATACAAAGAGGCTGCAGTCTTCGCATCACATCTCACCGATTCGACTAAACTCTGCTTGGGCGGCACCGGCAGACGTTGCCGTCGCACGATGCTCAGCCGACTCACTCGACACCGCGTACCCGCCTGCCGACTCGGTGCATTTCACTCTAAGACCCCTCCAAGCGCTGAAAACACGGCGTTACTGCGTGACCTGGAGACGGCGCTGAAAACTGACCCGCAGGTCGCGCAGCGTCTCAGTGCGCTGCTGTCGCCGTCCACGACTCGGAATTTGTCCCGAGCGCTGAATTCGGTGCTTCGAACAGCAAAAAACAGGCAGAAGATGGAGCAGCTACTGCAGCAACTGCTTCTTGTGCGAAAACTCCGACGACGCAGGAGCTTAAGATGGTGGCGCTGCAAGCAGGTCTGCCGTTCATCGGCTTCGGCTTCGTAGACAACTTCATTATGATCATCGCTGGAGACTACATCGACCTCACACTGGGCGTGTCGTTCGGATTGTCGTCCATGGCAGCGGCTGGCATTGGCAACACCATCTCGGACATCGCTGGCTTGGGGCTGGGCAACGTCATCGAAGACTTTTGCGCGCGTCTCGGTCTCCCCGTCCCGGCACTGACTAGCGAGCAGGTATACTGCACGTTAATGCTCTTCCTTTATTCGTCACAGTCATCATTTACTCACTCTAGCCTCCTCGTTGTTGCTCTTGCACGCAGATGCTACTGAAGCAAGTGCGGTGGGCTAAGGTCTTGGGTAGCTCCATCGGTGTGACGATTGGGTGCCTATTGGGCATGGCCCCTCTGCTGTTCCTCGAGACAAGGAGCGATACCGACAAGGGAGATAAGACTGTTGCAAAGGCCGACAACGATAGCAATGCATAGAATAGAGGACCTCCAGCAAGTTGCAGCACAGTGCACGAGCGGCACTTGTGCTCAAATGGCTACAGTCACTAATGGTCACAAATCCGTTTTGCCAAGATGATGCTGGAGCCATCCGTCGCGTCCGGCGTGGCACGCGCTGCGTTGACCTGGTTCGAGCGCTCCTCGATCTGTCAAAAGAAAATTTCTCCCTCCGAGTGGACTGTGCTAGCTGGAATCGTTTTGCAATCGCACAAGGATGAAGGTGACGGCACCTTCCGGATGCTGTCAGTTGCTACGGGGAACAAGTGTCTTGGTAGACGCGATTTAAACCCCGACGGCCTCGTGGTGAACGACTGCCACGCTGAAGTATTAGCCCGAAGATCGTTCCTCCGTTATCTCTACGCGGAAGCGTTGGCGTGGCAAGTGCAGGAAAATGACGAGCATTTCAAGAGCCAGTCGCTCTTTGAGCGTCATCCGGAGACTCGTCGACTGGTTCTCAAGTCGCAGCATTCGCTGCATCTTTTCATCAGTGAAGCACCGTGTGGAGACGCAGCAATCTACGAGTTACGGGACGAAGTGGTGGACGAATTGGTGCAGCAACGGACTGCGAGGGAAGCGGAAAATGGACAGAAAGAAGGCCAAGTTGAACGTAGTTCGTTGCGACTTACTGGTGCCAAGTCTCATGGCAAAGATCAAGGATTGCTGAGGGCGACGAATCTCAAAGTACTCCACCGGATAAGCGGTTCGCGCAAGCCGTTGGTGTAGCACGTGTGAAATCTGGTAGATCCGACCTCCCGCCAGAGAAACAAACACTATCCATGAGTTGCTCCGACAAACTGGCCAAGTGGAACGCATTGGGCCTTCAAGGATCCTTGCTGCTGCAATGGTTTGAGCCGATCATCTTAAACTCCATTGTTGTCAGTGAAGACAAGCTGGCGATGTCTGTGACCAAGCAAGAGGAGGCACTCCGACGAGCTCTGTCAGTACGATTGAAGGAGCGGAATTTGCCTTCCTGTAAAACCAGCGTTGTCACCAATGCCCCCTGTTCAACCGTCAGCGAGCACCCAATAAAACACCTTCAAGCTTAGCGTTGAACTGGACTTTACAGGAATCGTATTGGCCTCAAGCAAGTGCGAGAGATTCACTGAATGACAAGCCAGTAGATGTGGCAAATTTTGTGGCCAAGTTCTTCAGCAACTTCGGCTTTGAATTCCTGATGGCTGCCTCGGGTTTTAAGCAAGGCGCCAAGAAGGCCTCCAAAATGGACCGCCGAGCTACGGAAAAAGTGGCTTCCCGCCTTGCTAAAAGAAATCTACTTCACGCGTTTTGTCACGTGATAGAGCAAAACCAAGAAGTCGTACCGAGCACTGTCAAGGAGCTCGAGTATTTACAGCTCAAGCTGGCAGTTCCATTGCGCACACCATCAGATGCAGCATCACCTGTACCTTCGACATCGAGAGATGTTGCTGCTACGGACCGTCGAAAAGCATTCAGCGACTGGGTAGGAACCCCAGCTGCATTTAAGCGGTTTAAACTTTGAATACCGTATTTGATACAATATTAGCATCATCACCGACCTTATATACGCTGCTGAATGTCCTTACGGGACTTCTTGCGATCTTCATGAAGGCGTTCTTCAAAAATAATGGATCCCAGTTTCCACGAGGAGCTCAAAATATCAAATGCCATGGCAAATGTTTCCACGCAGTCTGCAATGCGAAAAACGCCCCCAAAGTCCATGCAGTTTCCATTCTCGAACGGAAGAGGGAGCTGCGTGTGCTCGTGCAGGAAGTTGGGTGTCTTCTTGTTGCCAAACAGCTCGAAGAACGTCAGTAGCCTGGCCGATTGCTTGCTCTTGCGCTTCGAGCTGCGCTGGAATATATACGCTACCATCACGTACAGGCGAAAGCTCCCGAGGCCGCCCGTAAATGGTTTGTCAATCTCGAACTGATGCAAAAACTCCTTCAGGAACCTTACCATGGTCGTAAATGGCGCGCCTAGTGTTTTTGTAGCCTCAGGGCAAGAGCCGTTGAATGACCGTGCTCACTGGCCTCAAAGGCCTCGCGGTTCACTCCGACATCAATGGACAGCTTGCTTTTCGTATCCAGGATCATGAGAATAGGCGTCTTGGCCTTATGTAGACACTTCACTTGAAAGTGTGGACGCTGAGACTTCAGCAAAAACTGCAGTGCTCGCAGAACGCGGATCTTACCTCGGCGGAGCGTTGGATTCCAGTGCGACTTTGGCGTGGGCAGCACGCGACGAGTAATATCCGCGTTTTCCTGCGACGTCGCTGTCCCCACTGGCAGCGCCAGGTTCAGCGAGAACGACGACTCTTCTTCATCATCTTCAGGTGCACCCTCCACCGGCTCCTCTTCGTGAACTCTTACCACACCCTGTTGCAGGTCTCCGATAGTATCGTCGTCCTCCTCATACACCTCGATCGTCCTACCTGGCAATCTCTGCGACGATGTGATTGTGATATTCCCCACAGTGATGTCCAAATCACTGCGAAATGTGTCAATCCCGTACTCGACGACCCGTAAAGCTGTATCGTAGCGTCCTGAAACGCCGACGAGATGAGGTCTCGAACGTCTTTGAACACTCGATCCCGGAGCTTTCGCTCCTGCGGAGACAGCGCCACCAGCTCTGCAAACGCCTTTAACTCTGCATCCAGTGCATCCTCTCGACTTAACTCTCCACTGCCATTGTCAGGTTCACTCCCAGCATTGGGACCATTGACAACGGAGCTGCTTGGGCGCCGATTCCGCTGCCGTCGCACTTGTCGAGCGCTTTTGACCTTCTTGGAGCTGCCGGTCGCATTCCTGTCGCCTCGGAGTTGATTTTGGGACGTTGGTGTTGCTGTCGAATACCCTTCGCCTTCTCCCAATTGGTGGTAGCTCCGTAGTGACGGCCAGAGCCTCGAGACGACTTCATGCGCTTGTCTGGCATTGTGGCGTGACGCACTTGAGTGGATAGGGTCGCTAGTTCGGAATAGTCCATTTGGACTCTGATTTGGTTCGTAGTAGTCTGATTTGATCAACTGTCGGGCGATATTGATCATTACTACAGACTGTAGTAATAATCGATATCGCCGACAGTTGCTGTAGTCTACAGTGCAGTTCACGGCAATTAGTGTCAGTTCATAAATAGCATCAAACATGAATAAGTGTCACCGCGTCGTCGTGACACAAAATACCGTTCAAAAAGTGTTAGCTGATTCACAATTCGAACATCAAGCAATTATTCCCTCATCTTCAGGCGATTATACAGAAATATCCTGATGAATTTGCTGGTAAAATTTTCGCTGCCACGTCGGACAATCTCGATGCCAGTGCCAACAAAAGCAACGAAGAAACGTGCTACAGCAACCATGGAAAGCGCCACGAGCGTGGTTGTTTGGCGTGAGTGATCCTATTTTATTTTACAGTAAATATTGTAAGCTCAAATATAGTGACACTTACACTAAAATTGGTGTCAAAAATGTCAAACGTCTAAATTAGATTAGTGTTAGTGACACTAATTGCGGTAACCACTATTGCGACTGACGGACATTTGCGTGAAATAACATCTGGAGGTTTGGCCGGGGAATGAATCTATATGACTGCAGTTCCCTTTTGAAATCGACAGTGTTGCTGCAGATTACTTTTACCAGATGCCTGTCGACAAACGTTAGAAATGGAGCGAAATGTGTGGAGATGCAGTGTCGAAAGGAAATGCAAATGGGTGGCTGCAATGGAACAAATTTGCTCACTCCAAACTTTGGACCATAGCGAATCGCTTCCTGCCAGCGCATTGAGCCACACCAGTATTAACATCATGTTAATAACATGTTCTGAGATACTGCAAACAAAGTTCATACTATGTTGGAGCGAGGACCTTTACGTGAAGAAGTTCAAGCTCCAGCCACGGTTTTCAGCTTCTATTGACGATCTTCGGATATTTAAAGTGAGAACCTCAGTCTTTGGATGAGAATTGCTGCACTTACCGGGTATCAAAGGCAATTCCAATTAGCCAGCCCTGTAAGATTAGCGAGTCGATGGGAAAACGAGAAGCAGCTACATGTACTGTATTATAGCACACCGATGCTTTTAGGCATCATAATTCTAGCTGTTCTGTGTAATTCGCAAAGACGTCAACCAAGAAAGCGCTGCAATGTTACCGCTCGAAATCGCTGCTTCCGTACAGCTGGTCACTGCAGATCTCAAGATGGAGGGCTGGTGAACAGTGTTGGATGGGACGGTCAACCTTTGAGTTTGAACTGCCCCAAGCTCTCTGCAGCGAGGCCTTTCTCTATGGCGAAAGCAAAGCTTCTCGATTTGTCGAGCCGTTCTTTTGCGCCACTTGTTGCCAAGAGCGTCGCGCACATACGGCGAGCAACGGGGAAGAAGCCAGGCAAAAACGCTTTGACTTTCTCCCGGAACGATGCAGCTCCTGACGCTGCTGGTAGCCAGCTGCGTACTCGTCGCAAAAGGTATGATGCTATTGTGTCGGAATGGTTGAGACTCAGGCAGGTGACTCACGTGAATACTTTGTTGTGGGGGTATTTTTCGTAGCGACCGGCACGACGACGACTCGAGCACTGGGGACGGACAGCGATGGACAAGTTGTGGACACTGCCTACTGGAGTGATGATTACAGTCCTGGACAAGTTGCTGTTTCGGACGATACTTCTGAGCGCGCAGCGAACGTCATTGCATGGCCCACTTCTAAGGGAACGGTGCCGCTGACGGCACCAAAAAGGGTCACTCCTGAGGCTCCATTCAATGGCGGCATGAAGACATTCAAGCGAAGCAACGTAAAGTACGCGTCAGTCGGCATTCTGACGAAAAAGAATGCTGTCTTCGTCATCCAGGCTGGCGGGACTCTCCGAAATGTGATCATTGCTGGCGGCGGTGGCGTCTTCTGCGAAACGCACAATTGCGCTCTGGTGAACGTGTGGTTTACGGGCTGTGTCCAAGCCGCACTTGTCGTCAACTCGGGCACGGGTATTACAACTATCACAGGTGGAGGTGCTAGGAATGTGGCTCACCGAGTCGTCTACGGCCAGGGCTCTGGCACAGTTGTTGTGAGCGACAATTTTATCATGCAGAATTCTGGCAGGCTCTTTGAGTCGTGTGGCACATGTGGTCCTGTCAAGCGTGGAATTATCGTGGATGGTGTGGTGAGCGTGAACCCTCTTGCGGAGTTGGTGCGTGTCAACCAGAACTATCGAGACGTGGCTACTATCTCCAAGGCTAAGATTGTCACATCAACGCTCAACTATGCTGTATGCACGCGCTACAATGGAGGCGCTAATCCCAAGAAGGTGGGGTCTGGAGTCAAAGCACCCGTCTGCTCCTACAGCAACGCAAACGTAGCGGTCAACAAGAGAAATTCCGTGACACAGAGCGCCTGAGGCGGCTGAGGTGATAAGGAGATGAAGACTTTGCTTTGTCGTGATATGAGTGAGTGCCTCGGCATTTTAATATGCTCTGTGAGTGTTACAGAGAGCGACCGCAAGCTTTCTTGCCAGCTAATAGGAATAGTAAATGAAAGACGGGTCGTCTTGGTGTGTAAATGCATTTTTCATTGTCCTACATATCGATTTCGAATGCAATCGAGAAGAGCGAAGCCTTGAACGTATCTTTATCACACTTTGAGCGCAGATTGTTGACACAGCGCAAAACTCTTTCGGCCCAACCGACGCTCATGCAGTGTGCATCATGCAGTAATTTTACAACCGTTTGCTGGCGAATATCCTCGACGTTTCTTGTGACGAGCGTCTGCAGGGTTTCCACAAGAGCAACATGTTGGAACAAATCTGTCTCCGTACCATCCAAAGCTACGATTGCAACCTTGATAATATTGGCGCTGAGCTCGCAGCTGTCAGTATGTGCAAGGCCCAGCACAACGTAACTCTTCATTTGATCGTACATCATCCGCAGTTTGACTTGTTGACCTGCACGCAGCAACTGCTCGAAGCACTTAAGCATGACGGCTAGGGCTTCTGGGGTAGCTGAGCTGTGACCTTTGTACTCGTAGAAAATTTGCTTGGCGATTGCAACTGAGTCCCAGTTCGCAACAAGCGGGAGAAGCTCGTAGACGGCGCCGGAAGCACCACGGACAGGCAGCTGATGTTCAATACCGGCTGATCGTGTTGGACTTCCATTGATATTTTCCTCCTCTTCAAACTCTGGGTCTGCTGAAGCATCTGTGTCAGGAGTGAGCAGCATTGTGTGACGTACTGTGGCGGGGAGACTGAGAAGCACATCAACATATAGCGGCACTAACTCCTGATAGTGCTCAAGATTCTTAGCAAGGTATGCTAGCCCCAAGCGCCGCAGGTTTAGACTGGCTTCTGGATGGAATTCGCGCTCGATGATTGCCAGACACAGCTCAATCTGCTCAGTAAAATCCCGTGTTGGCTCCTCTGCGACTGCAGTTCCGTCATTGACTTCGTCTTCTTCGTTCTGCATCCGGTGAGTTGGTATAACGCGAAGGAACGCTGATGCGACGATGAGTAGTTGTGCTTTGACCTCCCACCAGGCATGCCGCGACGAAAGTTGGGTTAAACGCGGTAGCAAGTCTACGAGGAGATTCACGTCGTAGTTTAGGAAAGGAACGAACATAGCCAAACATGCTGCCCGTAACTTCTCGCACGGTGTCTCCAAACCGATGCAAGAGTAATAGTGATAGAGGTCCACCAGTGTGTCATCTAGCTCCTTCTCCATACCGATCAAGATTGTTAGTGTGTGAATGAACAATGGTATGTCATCTGCCAATAATTCACGCAGATGTTTAATAGCTTGAATGTGCGCCAACATTGTATCCGGCACGAACGCGTAAGTTATCCGCAGCAATGGTGCTCGCTTGCTGGCATAACGACTCAGAATAGGAGTAAACTTGGGAAGAAGATACTCGGACATGAGCAGCGAAGCAGCTGTACCATCGCGACGAACGCATTGTTGCCCCAAAACCAAGAACAAACCCACTGCCGCTCTAAAAGTACGTGGTCTTCGTCATGCTCTGCAAAGAAAGAGTGCATGAGGCCGACAAATCTCCAAAAATCCTGTGGGAAATCTAAGAAGGCCCAGGCAATTACATCAGCCTCTTCCCCAATCGCACGTACGACCTCAGCACAGTCTTGATCTCCAAAAAACTGTCCCTCAAACGCGTTGTCAACAAAGCTCTCAAACTTCTCCCTGCCTGCTTGAGGCTTTAACGAAAGGCCCATACTGGTCAGTTTACGCGTCGCCGCTTCGTTCAGTAGATCCATAGGTCTGCGTCGCTGCACAAGTTCTGGATTGCTGCCACCGCCTCCATTCATCCCACGGGTATCAAAGGAAGCAACGCCTCCACCGCGGCCATCTCCAAGAAGTCCACCTGAGCTATGGCCGGAAAAGCCCAACGATTCATTTTCTTTCGCCTCTCGAGTAGCGCGAAGCTTCTCAAGACCTTTCTGGTTGATCGTCTTGATCTGTACCTCGCGCACAATTTGCTGCGTCATAAGCACAGGGTTGCTGTCGTCATTGCGGACAGGCTTAGTGGCCCCTCGCAGCACCGTAGCTTTGCTGGCACTTCGTATCGCAGGATAGCGATCCGGCGTGTCTGTCATCAGCCGCTCCATCTGCTGCGTCTCCTCGTGTTGCGAGTGTATGTCTCTCACTTTGCGATTCTGCTGTGTCTGGTCTCGCGTCTCTGCGATCTCAGGCTCCCGCATCTTCTCTCGGATGAAGGCCGAGTTGGTGGTCTTGGCGTACGGAGGGATCTCTTCCACAACATCCAGACTCTTGGCGACACTGGCCGGGCCCCCACTATTCCCCACTGCGGGTGGTGGTTGAGCCACCGCTGTGGGTTGGATCGTGCGCTTGGTCAGACACTGATAGAGTTTAGTGAGAAACCCGACAGCAGCTCCGTTCTGGCAGTGGATGATGGCGTCAATGTCGTTCTTGTTGGTCAGCGGCTCCAAGTCGGCGAAGCGAGCGAATAGTCTGGTGAGCTGGTCCCAGTTGTCCTTCTTCACCTTCATGCCGATGCCGTTGTCGTACGAGTGCATGCTGATGTCCTTCTCGTAGTACCGCGACAGGATCTCAGCGACCAAAAACCCGTTGGCAAAGTCCCTAGCAAAATCCCCAACCCACCGTCAGCATCGACTTCACCCCATACCATACACCACTACCGACCTACCGCTTGACATTCTTGATGGAGTACGCCAAGTCCAAGCTCTGGATCCACCGCAGCAGCTCCTGTTCAGCTTGTTGCTCTTACTCTCGTCCGCCATACCTTCAAAATGCACAAACGTCTCTTTAAGATCCCATCTGTACCGCTATCCCGGCACACATATGTCCTCCACTCCATTTCACCCATCACCCGGGTGAACGCCGATACCGGTACTGGTACCTTGACCCAATAAAACGGTACACCTCACCACTGGCCCACTCGCACCCCAATCAATTGGCCAACGGAGCTCTTCGCCTGCCCACCTCACATGCTGCGTCCATCTCGGCTGGCGCTGCGTCTGCATCTGCGCGGCCTGCGCACTCGTCCGCGTCTGTTTCCTCGCGCTTTCAGCGACGCTGTGGACCCGTTCAATGCTCCGCGGGGGCCCAACGAGGCGCTCAAGACCACGCGGGACACGGAGGCCTCTGCGCCGCACGTTAACGGCTACTCAAACGGCTACAATGGGGGCAGCAATGGGCATAGTGAACTCAAGATGGACGCACAGCCGATGCAGTTCCTGACGTCCTACCAGGACGGCGACGAGGAGCTGCAGGACGTGGAGTTTACGGCGCAGCGCATCGGTTTCCCCATCAGTGAAGCCGAGGCCAACGAGCGCGGCGAGCTGGTGGCTGAGCTTTTGGACGACGACGACATCAGAGAAGAGTCCAGGGAGGAGGCTACGGCCAAGGCGGAGAGGATTATGGCCGTGCTGCGGCACTCCATGTCGGAGCTGGAGATTGGCAAAGTGATTCATCGCATCGCACAGTACGCCACGCTGCCCCGCGTCACGGGGCTGTCCAGAAACAGTTTTTGAGGTCTTTAGAGACGAGATTTGAGAAACACAAGATGGAGTTGGGATACATGCTCGCCTTCTTGCAAGGAAAAGATCATGTCATTAATGAACTGGAGATTGAGTCCCGACAGGGGATGGAGATGGCTGAAGAGGAGACGGCAGTGGTGGACGGACAGACGGACGAAGATTTTGTCGTGCCCAAGATCATGGGATTGCACCGGACCTTGTGGCGGACCCGCAGTTTGTGAGCATCGTGTTCTGCTACTGCCGGTTGGCGTGCCTCAACTCGCTTAAGCTCATGCGACGCCCGGTGTCGGGCTACAGCCGGGGATCCAAGTCCAGCTTGTGGCAGGTCAAGGCGGATTTCCGAAAGGTTCTTGACATGGAAGGATACTCGCACTACGCCGACATGCTGGGATTGGAGAAACCCGAAAAGGATGAGATGGATGACGATATGGACGCAGTAGACGCCGAGTGGGAGGAGTTTAATTTGGAGAACGACCGCATCGACTTCCGTATGCTGGTTTCACAGACGGACGACATTGTAGGGTTCATGAAGCGTGAACTCTCGAACGAGACTATCTCCAAGATGCTGGTGGCGATGTTGGCGTCAGTCAAGACGTCCAAGTTGCACCGCAAGATCTTCCAAGAAATGGTGTGCAACATTCAGACGGCCTTCCCGGATACTTACCATGAGCAATTACTGTCGGAGCTCGTGCCGTTCCTTTCAGGTGACAATGCCACGTACAAGGACTTTGATTCGGAAGTCGCGACGAACGCACTGCAGCACCACCAAATGCGCAATGAGGCTATTATTCGCGCCCTGCTGGAGTCGCGCATGCGTGTCGGGCACATTCTTATTAACGACATTGACGAAGTGGAGCCTACACAGTCTGTATCCAAGAAGCTGACGCCGGAAGAGCACGAGAAGGTAATCACGACTGCTTGGAATATCGTGTCGGTGCTGGACGACCGCAAGTACCACATGTTCTTTACTCGTTTCCTAAAGTACAAACTGGCGTGGCGACCGAACCGCTCAACATTTGGAGAGACGTTCCTTGCGGATGTGCGCAAGACGCTCGGCAAGCGCGATGCGGACGCCATCATGCCCATGTTTGAAGAAGTATACCAGCAGCTTTCTGTGGAGACGCTTACGATCTGCCGCGTCAAACTTCGTCACTCTCGGAAGCTGCTGCGTGGACGGGGTGCGCTAGAGCCGCTGAATGACGCTGGTCGTGAGCGTCTGGAGACTGTGTGGCAGCCTTCGCGCTGCGCATTCTACCGTAATTTGCCTTATGGTGTGACTGAGAAGCATTTGAAAAATGCGCTTGCTCATGTGGGAGGTGTAAAGCGCTTTTCCTTTTCGCTAACCCAGTAAACGGTTCTCCTGATGATTTGCATGCTGGGGTGGATGACGACGAGGACGAGGGCGAAGATGATGACTATGACGACGACGAAAAACCAAAGAAGAAGAAGAAGATGGCAAAGGACAAACCGCTAACACCCGAGGGTTTGACGAAGCTCAAAGCGAAGGCAAAGATCATTGCGAGTGACAAGAAGACCCCGTTTCAAGCTGTGGTGGAGTTTGACTCAGAAAGCGCGTGTAAGAAGGCGACCATGCGCGCACTACAGATTTTTGGTGTGATGATGGCAGGCTGGAAAGAATATCGCGCAGTGTTCTCAACGCCGGCAGACAAGCGCGCAAGTATTTCAATCATGAATGTGCCGTATGGCACTACTGTTGGATCTCTGGTGGACGAGGTAAATGGTGTGCTCTCAGCAGCAGGTCTGGATATGAAGGTGTCTGGCTTAGTGCCTCGCGGTGTGATGGTGACCAACGGTCGCCTTGACCTGCGTTTCCCGTCGTTCGTGGAGGCTGCTCAAGTTGTGGAGCTCCTCAATGAGCATGTGCGCTTCATGAAGTCCCGACGGGAGCCTTCAAAGCTGGAAGCGGCACGCTATGAGATTTTCAACAGGCTCAAACTTGGGCTGGATAAACAAGAGAAAGCTGAAGAGAAGGAGAAGAAGAAGCTGGAGAAAGAAGAAGTGAAACTCCGCGAGGAGGAGAGTCAGGACCAGGAAGACGAGGAGGAGGAGAGCTTGAGTTTCGGCGTTGATGAAGACGACGATGACGATGACGATGATGACAACGATGATGAGGATGACGACGATGCGGATAATGAAGATGAAGATTTCAAGGAGAAAAGGAAAACAAAGATAACGATGCAAGTGGTGGAGAGTCCTGCGGAGTACTTTGAGGAGTGGTTAAAGGCCGAAAAGAACCTTACGGAAGAACAGTTAGCTCTTGGCGAGAAGCTGCGTCCATTTGACGTTACGTGGACCCCAACGCCGAAGCCGAAGAACAAGCACATGTACCTTTAGACCTGCAGACCTAGCGGATAGACAGAGACATTCGGTTACACTGACAGCAGGCCTTCAGTACCAGCCCAGTCAATAGATTCCTAGATATCCAATCATCATTTTTGTTTTTGTCATGTTCGCATTACTTCTTCAAGTTTTATACTTCCTCTGGCTGAAAATGATCGCAAGTTTGAAGCCTTTTTGCACTGCTCTGTCAATACCACCTCAAATGTAGATCTGATTGGATGAAAAGACAGTGTGTTTCATCAGTTATTGGCGAGTATTAAATTTGTCGCTATCCGAGTCGTAGATTGAAACTAACGACAGATGAAAATCATTTTGTACTGCCCCAATTTAAAATCACCCGCCACGGTCACATGAAGCACCCTAACGTCCCTCTAAAGGCATCACAGCAAATGTCATGGATGACCAATGCCATACAACCATTGAGGACATAGTTTCACGCAGCACAGCTGACAAATTGAGTCATGGTCTGCAACCTCGAGTTGCCAGGCTTTTTAGCTACTGTTAGCAGAATTTAGTCTCGGGCTCGGGCCCAAGTGCTAATGGTATTGCTGTAGTGACTGGCAGGGCAAGGTTATGGAACAAATATACAGAGGAAGCCGATAGACAGACAAAAGTAATCCTGAACTGGTGCAGGTTCCAGCCCAGTACAACAATGTCGCGAGATACCAGTCGATTTAACTTAAACAAAGTAAAGTCTATCAAACGGCATATACATACTTGCAATCATTTTCAGCCAGAGGAAGTACATATTACCGATGAAAATCTCTTGCTGCAGCCCTGTTGTGGCTCTACGCTCGGTGAGCACTGTGCAAACTTGCGCTTGAAACTCTTGACAAGAACCATGGGATCATCTTCATCGTCACGCACGTGAAATTAAATATTATGTGGCGTCTTGGGCGATGGAACGGACGACTGAACCGCTCGCTGCAACAACCTCGGCCTTCTACGCAAGCTCTCTCACCGCTGTGCTACATCATACACTTCCTACATTATCAATAACAATGAATTGAAACAACACACGCCTTCAGCTGACCAGGTCAGAAGAGCAGCAGATCCTTAGTCATGCGGTCGGAGACCGTAGCCGATTCGGCCTCGGCCCCCGAGCGCACGCTGGCGTCGAACGCGTGCGCGAACCGACTGTCACGAGCCATCATCCGCTCCAGCAGCGAGTTCGACTCGGCATAGCGCCGGATAAGGTGCTCGCAGAAACTGTCGTACGTGTTGTTTTCCTTGTAAATGAGACGCCCGGTCGCATAGCTGGCCGTGCGATAGGCCTCCACAAAGGTGCCCTCAACGCCATCTTGTACATGAGGCCGGAAAACCACCCAACGCTTGAAAAGCCATGGGAGGGTGCTCTCGTCCTGAAAGTCACGCTCCTCCAGTACGCTTTGCTGGCAGATGATGGCACGCTCTTGCTCCGCGATATACCGTCGGCACACGATGCTGTTGTAGCTAACATTTGGCACACCGTGCACCGAAAGCGACCACTTGCCCGTCGTCTTGGAGTACACGTGTGCCACATCTTTATCCAGCGGAGTGACTACAACATAGTGCTTCTTCCGGTGCTTGATCGAGATCTTCTGCGCCACATTCGTCTCCCAGCAGAAGTCAAACATGTCCTGCACATTGCACGGAAAAAACTTTTGGTTGTGGATCGTGTAGTTCTTCTCCGTGATCGAGAGGCGAAGCTGCCACCCGTCCAAGTCAATAGGCAGACACGAGATCACTTCGGGTGAAAAACTGCTGCTTTCCAGACTGATATTGATGCGCACGAACGCCGCAATGTTGAGCAGCTCATGCTTCCGCTCGTCACTCAACGAGTAACCCGTGGCGGGGTCAACCGTATGCACCGTGCTCGCGTCGTCCGTCTCGATGTGGTTGACGGCGTCATTGCTGTGGGTGCCGTCTGTGTCTTCGCCACTGTGGTCTTCAGTTCTAAACGGCAGCAGATCCGAGCTAAATGATACAATCGGCGTCGTAGGCGTAGCAACCGCATTGGGCCTCGCTCGGAGCTCATCTCGTCCACTTTGCGCAGACTTTCGTCTACAAAGTGGGACAGACGAGCTGCTCGCCCCTGTTGTGACAATTGGCTCGTCAAGTAGTTGACCTGGTCCTTCAGCGCCGCCTGCAGCTCCACCACGTGCGTCCTCAAGAACTGCAGCTCCAGCTTCTGCTTCTTCCTGCAGCGTCTCGACGCCGCGTTGATCTTGAGCTGTCGCTCTCTCGACACTTTGGTCTTCTTGGCGGTTGGGGTCCCCTCCTTCTCCTTCTCCTTCTTCACTGTCCCTGTTTTCCGTCCGATATTGACCGTGTTTCCAGCCGCTCTCGTCTGTACCAGCGCCTGCTGCTTCCCTCTCATAGCCAACATGGACGTGGCCACGGCCGCCGTGGGGACGCTCGTCCTGCCTCCGCCACCATCTGCTGGAATCCTCTTTTCACGCCACCCTGCCGCGTAGTCCCCACAGCTCCACTGCCGTTCCCAGCCGCCGCTCGCGTAGAGGCCACGAGCGGCACGGCGTTGCTCACGGAGCTCGCTGGGAAGCCTAGTGGCGCCTGGTAGTACAAGTCCCAGGCGGCGGCTGAGCCGGGGCCGTCCGAGACGGAGCCCGCGGGCCCCACGAAGG
Source organism: Phytophthora constricta (assembly GCA_011947335.1). Classification (NCBI taxonomy): domain Eukaryota; phylum Oomycota; class Peronosporomycetes; order Peronosporales; family Peronosporaceae; genus Phytophthora; species Phytophthora constricta. The sequence continues at coordinate 36,002 of JAAVTI010000873.1, forward strand.
CGCCGAAGAGCTCCTCGTCCATGTCGGCAGGTGTGAGCAGCGCCGGGTGAGACGTCGCGGGCTCTCGGACGTGAGCGCGAGCGTCGAGTCGGTGCTGGAGCCTGTGGGGGACGCGCTGGACACTGGCGCTTCCTCCTGCTTGACATAGTAGAGCCCGTCGTCGTCGTATGGGGGCGAGCTCACGGGGTCCAAGGCGCGCGTGCTGCATGGAGCTCACACTTCGACTCAACTGGCTGGCTGGTAACGGTTTGGATTCGACTGCGTGAGCAATTCGAGGCAAATCGGCGAATGAGTGAAGTGGGTTTTGGTTTTGCTCACTTCGATCGATGCCTGTCAGAATCTGGTGCGAATCCCTTCCGCTGTTGAATTGCTTCACCTCGGGGGATGCAAATGGAGCTTTGTGCACAGGGTTTGCTTGCTAGCCCGCTTGCCGCCGGTCTCCTCCCCTTTAACAGCGCCCAGCCATCGCGAACACTTGAGTTGAGTATACTGCGCGTCTAAGTGAGCCCGGGGCGATACACTTGGAGTTTCTATGAGGACCTCCCTATACCTAATTGGTGCGCTTCTTTTGCGTCCAAACGAGTTAAGGTATCACAGTACACCTGAAAAAATGTATATCGACCATGACGACATGATGGTGGGCGGGCTTGAACGAAGCACTTAAAAAGCCTCCACCTGAATGGGCAGTCGTGTTGCAGTGCACTTGTTCAAGCTCGACGTGGGGGTAACTTCTTCAAAAGGCTACTATAAAAATAATACCAATCGGGAGCGAAATTTTTCGTGTTGCCTTTGCCTTGTAATTCTGCCCCAGAGAGGCCTTTTTGAGCATTTTTTTCCTACGAGATCAACTTTGGTACAGAATGGAACATCTTAGCTCGTTACCCTTCGGAATTTAGCCAACGTGATTCATTGTGGTGGTGTTCTCTCGTGCAGCAAGTTAGCCGAACGACCAGCTTTATTTCAGTAGTAAGTGGCATACGCGTACTGACTTGTGATAGAGTTGCTGTTTACCACAAGAAGTTTGCTGGTCAGTACAGGGCACCGACCCGTCTCCGCGCCAGCCCATCCCGAGTTTTAAACGGCATATGCGGCCGCATAGGTTTCGGAAGCCAATAGATCATGCCACGATGAACTGAAGCAGACTATGCTCTCCGCAGCTGGTTTTCGTCGCTTGTCCACGCGCAGAAGATGACATTCGCCAGGTTATGCAGCACGAAGGAGAAGCGCATAACCCGGACGATACGGACACCACCAGAACCGATTTTCTCAAGATGCCATGCGCGCCACTCATTTGCACCGCCCCATCCTCGAGGCAGGCAGACACCCTGAACGTATCATTGCCGCTTATGCGAAGAGCTCTTGCAACGTCGAGGTGGAATAAGATGCAAGTGCAGATTGCAACGACTACCGCCGCCGCCGTCTCGATTGCTTGTTGAAGCTAACGAACCCATTTGGCACGAGGATGGCAAGCGCAAGGGTGCCTTGACGAAAAGTGAGTAAGCAGCAATGCCGGACGAGCCTGCGCTTGCCACTTCAACATCGACAATGGATAAAGTGTTAAATTAGATAGACCTGGCTTCTTCTCGCTAGCTTCATGGCCCTGGCCTTCGTTCTCCACGAACCGACCGCCGGCTCTTACTTAGCGAGCCCCGCAGGTGCTGTCGCAACTCAGCGCACGACCACTGCTGGCTAGCCCCGCATCTTTCTCGACACGAACGTCATCCTCACAGGTGTGTCCGCACTGTAAACGAAGCGCGGTCCTCTTGGTATTTGACAGAACCTGTAGGCTATTGATGTTGAAAGATTTACTATAGGACGACAGATCATAGAGTGGGACGGCGTCCGGCGTCTGAAATGGAAGTGTCTGTCGATGTGCGTCCTTGGCGGCGATTTCGAGTGTGGGCCTCAATGTGGTTGAAGGGCATTTTCACAACGAATGCAGAAATTCAGTGTGAGTGCGTGAGTCATTCAAAATGGACACGTTCGCACTTGGTTTCAGCATGAGATCCCCCTCTCTCCCCAACTTCAACTAGCCAACGGGCTGCCTCCACAGGTGGAATGAATGGTCGTAAAACGAAGCAGAGCCCACGACCGGCGAGGCGGCGTCCAGCGCCTTGGGGTGCAACCACCAGTCCACGCCGTAGGCCAGCGACTCGTGCTGGTCGTAGCTGACCAGCTTGGTCAGCCTCGACTCGCCCAGCTGCAGCACCTGGAAGCCGTTGTGCATGCAGGCGGTCAACAGCAGCTCCTGTGGGAATGCAAAGATAAGAGATGAGTGCTCATCCCTGCCAAAGATATGTACAGCAAGATGCATGACGATAGCTCGCCGATTTAAGCAGCTCGTACCTCGCGGCTCGGCGAGGGTGCCACTTGAGCCGCCAGACGCCGCCGCCGGCGCCGTAGACGGCCAGTGGGCGAGTCATGGCGCGGTGGTCCCAGACGGCAACTTGCTCGTCGTAGCTGCCAACGGCCACCAGGCGCTCGTCGTGCGGGTGGAACTGCACGCTGCACACGCCCATGGAGAACTGCCGCGCGTTCTTGAAAATCGGCGAGAAGCTCGAGTCGTCGTTGCGCTGCCGCAGGTCCCAGCCCTTCAACACGGCGTCGTCTGCGCCCGAGAAGAGCACGTTCGGGTCGTGCGCGTTGAAGGCCACGATCCACGCCTCAATGGGCGAGCCATACAGGTCATGCGCCTGCCACTACAGAGGGCAACACACAAATTAGCGCTGGACGCGGCGAGGTTTCTTGGCAAAAACTACGCGATACCAAGCAGACGAGCAAGCGACGCTCATCCAGTCATCCCCCACCTTGGCTTGCGATGCGATGCCCTGCTGCGTGACGTCCCAGACGGAGAGCGCGCTGCAGACAATTTTGTGGACAACACGCAAGCTCACATGAGTACCATCATTGACCGAAGCATCTCCAGCTGTGCCGTTGCATACCCGTCCGAGTGGCTAACGCAGATGGATGGCTCGCTGGTGGCGTGCACTCGATTGCTCCAGTCCAGCGACAAGCACATGGAGCTGGCGTTCTCTTCCGTGGAGAGTCCTGAATGGCGCAGCTCGTGCTCTCCGCCCTCGGCCAGCTCGTAGAGCTCCAAGCTGCCGCCAGCTGTAGCGGCGCCGAGCACCGCCTTGCCGTTCAGCGCCTTCGTCGACCACTTGATGTCGAAGATGCCGCTGGAGGTGGCCACGTCCTGCAGCTTGTTCGCCGTGACGTAGGCGCCGTCGGTCGTGTCGCCATCGCAGTCCAGCTGGAAGTGCTGCAGCGTGCCGCTGCGACGATCTTCTGCCTCGCCAATTTCAGCGGCCTTGTGGAGCTGGTAGGTGGCGACCACGACCGAGAATTCGAAGCCGGCAACCGGGCAGGACTCCACGCAGTCCGCCGTCTCCACCGTGTCGAACGTCGCCAAAGTTGCGTCCATGTCCTGCTTGGTCAAGGGAGGCTGGCCTACTTTTCGTAGCAACCTGTCTACTACTGTAATAATTTAGAGCTCATTTGTATGGTTTATCATGAACTATTTTCGTAATTATAGCATCGTCGCGTGTCATTCCAATCCAGTCAATCGCAGTCATGAGCCACCTGGACGACGCGAGCAGCTCCGATGACGAAAACGATTTCTTCGGGCGCATGGAGAGCGACGACTTGTTTGAGGAGACGGATACGCAGCAGGAAAAGCGCCGCGAAGCCGAGAGATACGTGGAGCAGTACGCAGAGCGCCAATGGGGACTGGCTGCCAGACAGCGGCGCGTCCAGGGTGGCGACAAGGACGTCGTGACGGAAAACTCTCTGAAGCTCACAGCTGACGCCCGAGTAGTTTTCCAGGAGAAGCAGGGCCAGCAAGCCAAGGTTTGGGATTGCGCGCTGGTCCTGGCCAAGTTGTTGGCCAACGAGACGTACTTCCCGAGCGGCTTTTTCAAGGCAAGCGAGTGATTGAGCTGGGCTGCGGCATCGGCGTGCCTGGTCTCGCAGCATCCGCTCTGGGGGCGAAAGAAGTCATCCTCACCGACATGGTGCGTGTTACTTGGATGTTTGCAATTGCAGTGCAGCGTATCACTAACCTCTTGTCGCTCGCTCCTGCACTGCCAGCCCATGGCGATTCCGTGGATCGAAGCCAACATCCAGCGGAACCAGTCGCTCCACTGCATTTCTGACAACGTACACGCTGCGTCGCTTATGTGGGGCGAGCAGGACGAGCGGGATCTTGGTCAATTCGACGTGATCCTGTGCTCAGACCTGGTCTACGGACAGCTCGAGATCTCGCGGAAGTTGGTGCAGACCATCAGCAACTTGGCGCACTCGCAAACTCTCATTATTTCTGCCCACGAAGCTCGTTTCGCTGGAGATCGAGGCGAGTCGTTTTTTACTTTGCTGTCCGAGCAAAACTTCACGGTGGAGCAAGTGCCTCGCACGCGCCTTGATGTCGTCTACAGCGCTACCAACATGCACGTGCATCTGATCCGACCAGTTGTACAGTAATACCCCAAATAGATTCGATTACTAATCCACTACAGATTACTTCAATTCACTACGGTTTACGTAATCCACTACATGTTGTCGTGCGCGCAGACACGCACGGCCATTCCAAGATGCTGTCGCCGCTGCGCCGCTCGTTGGGGCGCCGACTAAGCTCCTTAGCGGCTGCTGATGCGTCTCAGGCTCTGTGGCAGGACGTGTACAACCTCGACGCCACGCACTGCCATGACCCGCTGGTTAGCGAGGGCGATATGGGCGTCATGCTGGACGTGATTACGGAAGACGAGGAGCAGGTCGTGGCGGACGAGTGTTCACGTATTCTGCGCCGCCGCCGCTACGAGGAGGACCACTGGGACAACGCAATCGTCAAGTTTAAGGAGATGGAGCGCTCGCGCTGGAGCACAGGTGCGGTAAAATACTGTTAACGTAGCGTAAACATTAGACTACCTTTTGAACTTCGGTGTTGATGCCCTTTAGAGACGCAGCGTATCCTGCAAAAGGTCCGAGAGGCTGCAATTGTGCCACAAGAGCTCAACTACTTCCCGGCCGTTCACGTCATTGAGTTAGCTGAAGAGGGCTACATTAAGCCTCACGTGGACTCGATCAAGTTCTCGGGCCGTGTTGTGGCTGGCATCAACCTGCTCTCGCCGAGCATCATGCGCTTCAAGGAAGAGCACGGCGACTCGGTCATCGACGCATACTTGGAACGTCGTTCCATGTATATGATGACGTACGTCATTCACATACTTTGCTGTGAAATTGGACTCTTGTTTACTGGTCTAACATCTGCGTATTGATTGGTCTTATTCTTGACAGCGGACGTGTGCGTTACCACTACACGCATGAGATTCTGCCAGGTGCGCAGGTTTTCAAGGGTGAAGTGCCTGTGAACCGCACGCACCGCATCTCCATCATGCTGCGCGACGAGTTCCTGGAGGAGCACGTCGCGAAGTTCTACACGCCATTCGCTAAGCCCGAACTCGATGTTCAGTAAGCAACAAATTAATATTAGTTGTAGCTACGCAGAACCATCACCTGTAGCTCCTACCGCGCTGAGAGCGCCGTCTCGCCTACCGAGTGGGCTGCCTGCCTAGCTTGAGCTTCTTTGTCTACAAAAAGTTTGCTGTCACGTCCTGTGCTGCTGCGCTGCGCTTATTCCCGGTCTCCTTTCAGCAACTCTACACCGGAGAACGACGCTCTCTATCGTACACACGACAGGAACGCAGGCAGCCTTCCTTCCGCTCCTTCTCACTCATACACGAGGGGTCTCAGACGACGACGCGTACATTGCTCTTGAACTTACTGGAACCCTTCGACCGTGTACGCGGCTTCTCTGCGAATCGGTAGTCAGCACGGTTGCTGTTCACTACTCGCGTCTCCTTCTTGGCTGATTGTGCGATGGCATCGGCCTTGCTAATGCTCTCCAGCGACGACACGATCTCCGCTGCGCTAGGCCTTCGTCCTGGGTTGTGCGACCAGCATCTGGCCATAAGCTCCGCCCATTTGATGTTGCACTGCCCTGGCTTCATAATAGGCCTGCAGCCCGACATGACGTACTCACTGATCTCGGCGTTCGAGTGCATGTCAGAGTACGGCAGTTCTCCTGTAGTGAGCTCCCACATGATGAGGCCAAAACTGAAGATGTCCACCGCTTGTGGACTGGTGGTATCGCTCGGAAAGGCTCCTTCAGCACCCTCTCCTCTCCCAGCTTCAGCAGTTCCGGCGCCGTCCACCGCAGCAATGCCGCTCGCTCGTCGATGCTGTTCATCCTACTTCTATCGAAGCCCACGGCTTCCGCCACCCGCCGCGTGCCAAAGTCCGCCAGCTTGGCATTCCACGAGTCGTCCACCAGAATGTTCGTGCTCTTGAGCTGTCCGTGGACCAGCGGCGGGTCTGCACTGTGCAGGTACAGCAGCCCCCGGGCCGCTCCGAGTGCCAGTCGCAGCCGCAGACTCCACTTGAGATTCACTTTTTCTTCGGGACCGAGCCGTCCCCCATCGTCCCGGGGCGCTGGCCGTGCTGGCAGACGCTGCTCGGGACAGCGGCTCCCGCTGACTGTTTACGTTTGTGTCGATTCCTGGAGGATGACGCAGACGCCTTGGGGGCGTGCAGCACGTTGAACAGCGAGCCGCGGGTACAGTACTCGCTGACGATGCAAAAGTAATCATCCTGCAGACACGCCCCCATGAAGAGCACGGTGTTGGGATGACGTAAACTGCCCATGCGAGTGGCCTCGACCTCCAGCTCCATCTCGACGTTTTCGCGCGCCGCGGGTTTGGATGGAAGCGCAATCATTTTCATCTTCTTGACGGCCACGACGCTGCCTCGGTACGAGCCCTTGTAGATGACGCCTGACGGGCCTTCTCCGATGACGTTTAGACACACCACTTCATCAGCCTATTCACGTGAATGAAAACGCAATCACCGCATTAGGCGTTTTCAAACCAAATTACGTTTAAGGTAAAAACGAATTTACCGCCAGCAGTGACGTCGTGCCGAACGTGGACGTCTCCGCCGTCTGCTGCACGTAGCTGTGGCTGGCCTCGTCCAGCTCCGCCTCCAGCTCGGCGGCCATGTCGCTGTCGGGCAGGCACTTGGACAGACAGAAGCCCATTTGCTCGTCGAGTGCTCGTGCGCTGCTCGCCGCCGTTCGGCCTTTGACTGACTGCGGCCGCCGCCTCTGCCCGTCGAGCGTTTGTTTGTATGTTTGTATGTATTTTAGGCCAGTGCGCCAGCTGGCTTGTGCGCAGAGACGAGCCGGCAATAATAACAAGCGATTGACTTTTTACTTTTGCAGGATAGAGAGAATCTTTTTGAAATCACATGACTGACAGGCTCCAGCCTTTTACGGAGTCAAGGAGAACTTTGGCACGGATAAATTTTAAAAAGGGAGGAGAGTGCGGCATTTGGCACAGATGGAGAGGGCCACCGTCAAGGGTGCATTACCTATAATAGCGTTTGCAACCAATTGTTGCCTTCGCCCTCACGTTCCAATTGTTGACATGCTCTACACCACGCGACAGAACTCGAGATTTGGCCCCGAACGTTGACGTCGATACCGGTATTTTAGTTCAGGGCTGTAGAAGACTGCGTCAATCGGCCGTTCAGGCTGGCGAGCTGGCATTGCAGCAGGACCAGTGCAACGATCTCGACGTGGGTTCACTTTCGAGAAGGTCCTGCCTGTCCTGTCAGGACTGATCCGACGCACCCGGGCCCATGGTCTCAAGGTGCCGGTTCCGGCCTTGCGCTGCCGACATTAGGCCCTGCCAGGCTCAGTGGGTGGTCTCCACGTTCACCTTCGAGGCGTCGCCTCGAACCTGCTTTCGTCCTTCGAACGTTGGCCGTCCTCGCTCGTTCGGTGGTGGCTTCGCGCTGTCCATGGCCGATGCGGCCCTGGCGATTACCAGCGCGCACCAGGTTCTGTGCGTTGGGCGTCAGGAGCGTGGGAAGCTCGCTATCGGCTCCCTGCCAAAGACGCGTCGGGGCAGCCCAGCTGGCGAGGCGCAACGCTGCACCGAGCGCGACTCGACGACCAGATTTCATCCTGTGCATCCGCAGACGGGTCGGACGATTGCTCGTTGCTTGCGAGTCCCAAGCCAACAACGTCATGGAGTGCCAACGTCATGGATTTTTTCTCGTCGTCCACCCGAACCTTCGAGGACATTCATGCACACTCCGCATGTTCGGTCGAGTCGAGTGCACCGGTGACCGGACGACCCAACGGATCGACCTCGCGATTAGCGACACCGACCATTCAACATGGCTGCCGCCACAACAATGGCCTGCACCCACAGTCTTAGCTGTGAGTCACAACTAACAGTTTGTGAGCAAACGATCCACTGCGTTGGATATGCAATTAGACTTCCGTGTCACCTCCAGTTGCGTATCGAGTTGCGATTTCTTACGCTCTTATGACCTACTTCAGTGTATTCTATGCGGTTGCGTCCGCGGGTTTGTTCGCCATGTCCTGCGGGGTTGCCACTTCGAATCGCAGACGCACGGCAAACTCGGGCGCGAATTTCTTGTGGCCGTTCTTGGCGTCCTTCGCGACCTTGTCGATCTCGCTCTTGGCTAGTGCCAGCTCCAAGTGCTCTCCGACTCGAGGCACGAACGCGGTGTGGAACCAAAAGTGGCCCAGAGCTCCACCCGAACGCCGTCGGAGCTGCACCATGGCTTCGTCCCACACGAGCACGCGGTTGCACCGCATTTCCAACTCGACTTCGTCTTGAGAACTATCACCATTACTAGCACGTTGGTGACGTTGGAATCCGCTGACCAAGTCGTAGATGGCTGCACGAGGCCGAATGGCACCGCACTCGACACGAACGCGCCAGTCAGCAGCACCGGAATTGGTCTTTTTGTTCGAGGTGATGCCGCAAAGTACAACGGCGACGAGGACAAGATGTAGACGCTCGGGTAGCACCGGCTCGGCGTGTGGGCGTGATGCCGTCCACAAAGAGTTTCGAGGTGAGGGCTCCTCTGCCTCCTGTTGCCATTGGGCGTGATAGTCTGCCAAAGACATTTTCAATTCGCGAGCTTCTGCGTGCTCATACGACCCAAGCTCGTGGATATCTTCAGCGCTTTCGGAGCGGCGACACATTTCGCCAAAGTAGCCGACAAATCGTCGTTGGCTTAGGATCGTCACGCCCTGGCGCTTTAAAGAGCGTGCTGCGGCAAAGAATTCAAGTGCTCCATGCGATGATCTCCACATACGCGCGTAAAGCATGTAGACGCATAGCATGACACCCGTTCGACCCTTACCAGCCTTGCAGTGCACGGCCACAATGTTTTCTGGGTTTGATGCTAACCAGGCATGCACGTCACGGCAGAACGGGAGTAGCAGTGACAACGGTGGTGGGGAATGGTCTTCGAAGCCATACTCAGCTACACGACCATGGAATTTTTCATCGGGTGCATACCGACGCTCCACACAGAGGTTGTAGACCCGGTATCGACCAGGGTGGCGTTGCTCAAAGAACCGGAAGACGTCACGGTAGTGGTTGCGATAGATGCCCTCGATTTTCTCTGCTGGATAACCCAACGCCACAAGCCGCTGGGTGACGTACGTCAAATCCAGGTCGAACCCATCGGCCGAGAACCGACGCTTCTCCTTGGATACCAAATGTTTTAGACGGTTGGTGAGGCCTCCCGTGTGTCTTATAGACGAGGTCGGACTCGACGAAGGTGACGAAGAGGAACTCATGGGAGATACCCGTACGGGGTCAAGTTGGGCGTCAACTTTAAGCGCCGGTCGAATGCTTGAAGGCGACTTTAAGGCTGTCCGAGTTACTGGTGAAGGGGTGGTGGTGGTGGGTACTCGAACGCAGCTTCAGATGGTCCCCATGCCGTCACTGGCGATGGAGGTAGCGACGAATTCGATTCAACCGACGCTGGGGATTCAACGGACACTGTCGGTTTGCTGTCTTTGCCGTCTTTGCTTTTGCAAGTGGCTATCACTGTGTCCTCGGTTCCGGACCCTCGTTAGAGTCAGCATGCGTTGCATGATTAGCGACGTTTTTAGCTCGGGCACGCGGGGGTGATATATGCCGAGTGCTGCTTGAAAAGGGTGAGAATAGTTGGAGTTAGTCACTGGTCACTGTACAAGCACGTACACGTGCTCCCCATGGCGAAAAAAGTGGTCATCGTACCTTCCGGCGCTGCTAGAGTGGCGCAAAAGAATGGCGCTAGCTAACACCGTGAAGGTGTGAACAACCTCCACACCTACGCAGCAGTCCAAGTTCTAAGTGTTGGCGTACCAGACTAAGTCGCCTTCGTCTATTTCGAGGATTGTCTGAACGAGAACAACTTGAAACCAATTCAGGAAATATGATAATTTTGCCTCGACTCCTGCCCAAGCGTTTGTAAGAAAGTGTCTTAATTTATGAGTTCTGCGGTTGGTACTGACGCTACGATGCATCGTTCTACTTTGCGTCTAGTCCAAATCCACCTCCGGGTTTACTGCATCGAGGGCAGACGATTCGTAGTTCGTATAGAGTGCATACTGGTACACCAAGTGTGGAATCGACGGCTTGAATGTCCGAGCGCGACAGCCTAACAACTCGGATATCATTTCCGCGTTCTCTTCTGTGAAGGCCGCCACAAGAAATGAGTTTTCACGAAACAGTTTGGTACGAAGCATTCTGTAGAGCCTCACCTATCGTAGTAAGCAAAATCTTGCCGTCCTTCGGGTGCAGGAGCAGTTTGATCGATTCCGCATAGAGTTCCCAAACCTCGCGAGTGATGAAAGGTGGATCAACTACGACGAAGTCGAACGTGCCGAGCAGTTCCAATGGCAACTCTTGAGGTTTGTTGAAGTCAAACGGAACAAAGTGATCTCCTTCTAATGCGAACTTCGGATCGAACTGCAGTACAGCAAGTAGTTACCGTAAGTAGGTTCTCATCGTGAACAATGAACTCATTGGTTCGATTACGTACGTCGAATAAGAAGCAATCGTGTTCATCTGGAGCGTCGTTCTGTTGGGCCTTGACTGCAAAATACACGCTTGGGGTGGACAAGAAAGCGATACGACCGCTGTTTTGCGGTGATTCAACAATGGCTTCTCTAGCGAGTGTCGCCACCGTGTCGGTCGAATACCAGTACTGGTTCAGCTCCTCTTTCTGTTTGTTGAAGCAATCGACCAATTGATCAGCCCAATTCATGCTGGCGCCGGCTAAATAATATCTTTACAATAGGCATCAACCTCTGGGAACTTCTGCCAAAATGTACGCGTACGACGCGGCAGGCTGGTCTCACGTTGCATGGTGAGGTCTCGCATCGTGCACTGCGGTCTATCCTGAAGGTTCAAAACTGCTATGACATCTCAACAGACGCTTCCGACCACCGCTAAACTTTGCAGGCAAGCACGAAACGGATCAACGACTGATGACAATAGATAGATCCGTGCGAAGCAAAGTTGATGTGGTTGACGCAGTCGTGTAAATATACATATTGCCTATAAATCGTGGTAGCGTGCTTTACTAACTATCCGATCGTCCTGGAGAACGTATCAAACCGACTCGGAGGAATTGGTCTAAGGCTGTGACCGACGTATCACGTTTCACTGCAGTCGGCAGCGACAAGATTGGCGTGTTATCACTGCTGCTAAGATCCTCCTCGCTGCTAGACCTCGTTTCTCCCGAACGCTCACGCGAAATCGTACGAGCCAGCTCCTCACACTCGAACGGTTTACACTCCAACACGCTTTCCACCAACGCGCGCTGCAAACGCTGGTATGACGAGTTCGTATCACATCCACCCGAGCATGAACATGAACCTCCGTATTCCACTGGCAGGTTCTCCGCATCGATGACCTCAAGCAGTGCTGCTGCGGTCTCGCTCTCCGTCAGGATGTTCGTCTTCGCACGCGTCGCCTCGTTCAAAAGCGGCTTCACACCCTTCCAAGCCATACCGAACCAAGACGGCACGTTCACAATGAAGATCTTGAACGACCGCTGAGGGTAGTGACGCTGCATGATGCCTGTGCACCGTCGAATGAACTCGAACGCCTCGCCGCCCATATTGCGCATGCCGATACCGCGCGCATCCAGCACGATGCACAACTTCTGCGTTTCGCTAGTGACGCACGCGTCGCACTGACAAATCTGGTGCGCCGCGTACTTGAGCGAGAACTCCATTGCGAATAAATAATGCCGGAACAAGGTGTCCTGTTCGATGCCTGCCTTTCTGAGCTGCGGGAAGTTAATGCTGCCGATTTTCTCAAAGTAAATGGGGTGGCCGAGTTTGTCGTGTTTGTGGAGGAATTGTGTGTAGTGTCTGCGACGGAACAGCACGACATGCCAAAAGAACGGCTAGTTAGACTCAATGCAATGAACGGGGACTTCTAACGAAAACGCTGCGTCGACGGACTTTTTAATGGTGTCGTAGTGCGTCTGCGGGGTTGACAAAATGGAGTCGAGCATCAGCGCCTTTCTCCAGGCCAGCGTGGACTCGTAGCGATCGGTGGCCTTCGCTACGTTCCCGTTCTCCGCGACTAGGAAGCGCCGCGGGATTTTAGCTGAGACCGAGCTCTGGAGATCATGTGCCTTGTGGTTGTCGCTGCGTGGCGCCATCTTGTCGTTATCAGAGTGAGGTTCCTGTTCCTGAAGTGGGCAGACGATAGCAATAGAGTCAGTCGCATCATTGCAAATCTGAGAGATTCCAGCGACAGGATGGCAAACCTGCGGGGTCTTGTGCCTGAAGCACCGCGTCCTGCAACTCGAGTGCTGCGCTGCGGTGTCCCTCATGCGTCGGCGGACAGGAAGACTCACTCTGCTCTGCCGCAATGGGGACTTGTTGCGTTCTAACGGACGGACGAGATTCATGTGCTTCATCCCAGAGAAATGAAACAGCTCGGCGTTTTTACATTACAGCGTACGACAGTCGTCAGGATAGTCTATCTACACGATGTTGCTGTCGCATTACAGGACGTTCACTTGGTTTCAGCCGTTGCTGCTGCGGCAAACGACGTAGGCTGAGCGTCGCTCTCTGGACTGGCTTCCTGATTCGCTGCTTTAGGCGACGCGATGGGGAGCGCTCCGGGCTGGCCGCGGGTGTTGACATCTTGGCCTTCAACTGGTCGATCGCCCCAGCTATAGCGTCGACCCAGTTGTTGAGCACGTATGGCGTCGGTGCGTACAGCAGGAGTGAGTGCCCGTTGGCAGCCATCAGCGGCGTGATGATCTCAAAGCTGTTGTTCTGCTTGGTCGTCTTCTGCACCACCGTATCGTGGGTCAAGGACACGATCTGGAAAATCTCTGAGTCCAGCGTCTTGCCGAACCGGAGGAAATGAGGGTGAAGGATGAACAGCTGTCTATGCCAGATCGGGTTGAACTGCTTGTGGCGTAGCGAGCGCTGCAGCAGATAGCCCGCCTTCAGCACCTCTTCGCTGAAGAAACCTGGCGGATAGTCCGGCAGAATCCGTTGTCATCCCCATCCAGCGGAGAATTATCTCCACTATCATCTCTACTGCCGATTCTGAAAAGCTGATCCAAAACAGCAGTAGCAGATATCTCGCGCTTGATTGGACCCATCGTGGGGGAGGTGGCGACAATGTCGGAGCCACATCACTACTGCTAAGCTCTCCTCGCTGCTAGACCTCGTTTCACCCAAACGCTCTCGCGAAATCGTACGAACCAACTCCTCACACTCGAACGGTTTACACTCCAACACGCTTTCCACCAACGCGCGCTGCAAACGCTGGTATGACGAGTTCGTATCACATCCACCCGAGCATGAACATGAACCTCCGTATTCCACTGGCAGGTTCTCCGCATCGATGACCTCAAGCAGTGCTGCTGCGGTCTCGCTCTCCGTCAGGATGTTCGTCTTCGCACGCGTCGCCTCGTTCAAAAGCGGCTTCACACCCTTCCAAGCCATACCGAACCAAGACGGCACGTTCACAATGAAGATCTTGAACGACCGCTGAGGGTAGTGACGCTGCATGATGCCTGTGCACCGTCGAATGAACTCGAACGCCTCGCCGCCCATATTGCGCATGCCGATACCGCGCGCGTCCAGTACGATGCACATCTTCTGCGTTTCGCTGGTGGCGCACGCGTCGCACTGACAAATCTGGTGCGCCGCGTACTTGAGCGAGAACTCCATTGCGAATAAATAATGCCGGAACAAGGTGTCCTGTTCGATGCCTGCCTTTTGAGCTGCGGGATGTTGATGCTGCCGATTTTCTCAAAGTAGATGGGGTGGCCGAGTTTGTCGTGTTTGTGGAGGAATTGCGTATAGTTTCTGAAATGACAATATAAAAAAATAAGAACACTCTTGGCAGCCATAATACACATACTAAAATGATAGGCACCGCAGCAATATTTACGTACGCTTTGATCGTGGTGTAGTGCGTCTGTGGCATTGCCAGGATGGAGTCTGCCATCACGTCTTTTCGCCATGCCATCGTGACTTCATAACGCTCTGTAGCCTTGACCAAATTTCCATTCTCTGCAACAAGAAAAGCCTTCGGGATCTTAATTGACGCTGTGTTCTTGAGCAGAGTCGGTTTTCGGCTGCTGTCAACTTCTAATCGCTCGGACTCGGACGCTTCTAGTGCGACAACCGTAAAATTCCAGTTGCCAAGATGGTGTCGTGAATGCTGTGAGTTGGCTGGTTTGACCTGCCGTGCTGTGACAACCTTGCCCGGAAAAAATACTTCTACCAAGAAGACCAGCACAGCGGCAATCACGCCTACATAGACAGCGGGAAGGACCACCACCGAGCCAAACACGTGCGTAAACACCGAAGCCGCTCCCAAATACGCGAGCACGATGCCGCACGAAAGCTTAAAAATCTGCCGATAAGTGCCACGTAGCGTACCGCGAATGTCTCCCTTCTTTCGGTCTGTCGAACGTGTTGCGCGGACAAGAACGCGCATGGGGCGCTTTCCATTGAGCACTACACGGTAGAATGCACGGTCCTCGTGTTTCAAGAATCGCTGGCACTGAATTCGCACATGTCCGCCGTCGGAGAAATGCACTACCAATGCTGTGGAGTGCCGCAAATCTAGCATAGCGATCGAGTTGCCCACAGCAACGTTCTTCCTTGTAGAAAGTGTGACGTGAGTGCGCATATCGTGCTCAGTCTTTTCTTTCTCAATCGTATCGGCCTCACCGCTGCTTCCATCGAGCTTTTTAAACTACGCGAGTCGGTAATATCGATAGAAGTCATGGTCGGGAATTCTTGACCGTGCATCTCAAAGAGAATCGTCTTGCCACGTCCATCGCATCTCAAGTATCCACCCTGGACAGCAGTAGAGTCCTGCTGCTTGCTAAAGTGCGTGATGACACGGTTGAACTTGGATCTCACTCGGTTCGAGTCAGCCACATCGATGATAATGTTGCGGTCGCCGTAGTACATGACCTTGCCCATAGTCCGTAGCGCTGCCGTCGCCAAATGCAGCTCAACCTGTGTCGGTTTACCAAATGTCGTCTCCGCCATGGTCTTGGTGGACTTCGCTAAATTACTAAAGAACAGGAAATTATCCTCGTCATCTGACGAGTCCGAGCTGCTGTCTTCCCCGTTCCCCTGCTGCAGCTGATAAAAGGACAAGTACATTTCTCCGGGTGTGTTGGACTCCTTGGGTCCGAAGCAGCCGTTCTTGGTGCTCGGTCCGACGCCCATCTTGTTGTTCCAGACGCGTCCGTCCGCGTCCACGAGCACAACGACGTCTCCGTAGCTCACGGGCGTGCCCACCCCCAGCCCGCAATTGGACAAGATCACAAAGCTCGATGGCTTGTACTGTTTCAGCCCCGAGGGCGCAATAGGCGGCACACAGGCCAGTTCATCTGCTTTCTGCGGGTTCTTGCTCGCTAGAAAGCGTTTGCTGCCCTCGAACGTCCCCACGTAGCCGCCGCTGTCCGCCGCGCCCGCATACTTGCTGCGGGCGAACAGCCTGACGGTGTCTCCGTAGCGCACCGCCACATGGGGCGGCGCGCTCTTGGACACGGTGTCCAGCGGCGTGGAGCCGCGCACCGCCACGTCGTGCGCGTGCCAGTGGCGGCGAGGCGGCTCCGTCCCCTGCGGCGCCGCTCTGGTGGCAGCTCTGGGTCGGATCTCGGGCGTCGGGGGCGTGTCCATGGCGCTGGAGCTGGAGCTGTCGACGCTGGGGCTGCGCTTGAGCAGGCCGAGGCTGAGGCCGCTGCGGCTGCCGCTGGCTGCGTCGTCATCCTTGGCGCGGCGGCGGCGCGAGCGCAGCGACACGCCCGAGAAGAGCGCGGAGCTGGCGACGGAGGGCGCGGCCGTCGTCACGCCCTTCACAGCGCCCAGGAGCTGCATGCGGTCGGGTGATGGTCGTCTGGATGCGGAATGCCCCGAGTGGAGTGAGTGACTGAGTCGGTTGACTGTTGACTGCGACCGAGTTGCAGCTCTCCCGACGTGACTTGCGGACTGTATGGGCGTGGTAAGGACGAGTCAGAGGGATTAGGGCTACTGTACGACAGTTTTGACGGTTTCAAGTCGCGTGACTGACGCAAATTGTCGCCTCGTCGACAACAATTTTTTGCTTCTGCTTCTGGAACTGTCAGCGATGGAGCCACCACGCTGGCGATTCATCCGATGCCTTGCGGATGCAGGTGCATTTTGGTCCAGCCACATCGCGCTGCCTGGTTAGAGGCTTCATCGTTTGTTGCCATTACCAACGAGGTGGCAACAGCGATCAAGAAGTGTGTGTTTGGCAACTTTTGGCTGATGCAGCGGGCCCACACGATCACTGCAGCGAGTGCATCAGTCGGCGGAGAAACCGGACTTCTAGCGAGGTCGCTCGTGGCGTTGAAGGGGACGCGGCGCTGACTCAGTCAAGCATTGCATTCTTCCCCTCCGGTGTTGGTCGCCGCTTCCTTGGCAGCGCCCAGATTCTCCATGCTCAACTGGCAGGTCGAAAGATTGCCGGATTAACGTGTTGAACGTCAATGCATGACGGCCGATCGTACGTCAGAATTGCATTCGTTTCGTTGTGCTTTCGTTGTCGTCGTCAACCACTGCGAACGAATGCCGGTTGGCTTAGTGCGGCATGAGCTTGGATGAATGGTCAGAGGCGTTTTGGACAGTCTGATTTGAGCCCTGAGTTTAGTCGGCCCCGTCTGGTGAACTTGCATGATGCGCTGGAGATGCATGGTGAGAAACAGCAGCAAGGGGCATGCTTGGAAGGAAGGCGTTCAAGCACACAAACCACATACTCAGGCCTCTGCAGATTAGGCATTGTGTTACGAGAAAAGCCAAAATGCCTAATCCGAGCTTCCGGAAAATGCCTAATTAGACAGTCAAAAATCCAAAATTCAGGTCGGAATCAGAATTTCACAGTCGAAATTTTGAAAATTCATACGAAATAGCACTTGATGAACCCCAGATCCTTCGTTTTCTGTTGTAAATAGAAGCCAATACGCGTCCTGAACGCCTGTAAGTGAAGGCACCGCCAACATGTCGCTATGCTATGAAGCTGTGTACTTACTTGCTCCGTGCGATAGTGCTGGGAAGTAAAGCGGTTCCGGGTTGATCCAAATTCTGATAGCTGGAGTCGAAACCTTATTGAAAAGCATTTAATAAAGCTAGATGAAACCACTGCGCTTGGTGGTGCTAATTCTCTACACATGGGCCATCATCCGCGTGGCAGGCTGGAAAGAAGCGCGGCTTTTTGGCCTTCGACGTATGACGAGCTCGCAGCCTTGATGTAATGGCGCTGTGTTCGGAAAGTTGCAACGCCAACACACCTGTAGAAATAAAGCATTGGTTTAGCAATTCATCGAGCATGGACACCTCGGCCCAGCACGACGAGCTCATTCGCATCTTCTAGCATGGTAGCGCCTTTCGCAAGCAGCTCGTCAGTGTCGACGTACGATGTATCGCGAGGACACCTTGAGGCTGTAGTGTTTTTGTTCGTTATCAGCTTGGCACACACGGTTGAGAATTGTGTATTATATCTCAAAGCGGAGAAGAGTATTCATAGTATATTGCTGCTAAATTACATTAACTGTATAGTGAGAGAGTTTGATCTGGTCGCTTTAGCGAGCCCTGATCACACCTGAGAGGTACCCATACTGAAACCAAGTATAAATGTGATGCCTAATCTAAGATCTGGGCCCGGCCCCATACATTTCTATCATCAGAGCCT